>JAEPRB010000354.1:0-32018 GCA_016758965.1 Circinella minor
ATGCTGAAGGCGTCGAAATAAGAAAAAAAACCGCACACACACGGAGGTAGGAGCAATCACCAACAGAGGTGCACACACAAACACATGTTGGGAAAGAGAGAGAGAGAGAGAGAGAGAGAGAGAGAGAGAGAGAAAAAAGAGTAAAAAAAAGAAAAGAACGCGAGAATACTTTCAAGCCAACAAACCAACACAGTTACCATCATCTATAAATAATAATAAAAAAAGTATATTAATAATTGTAATACGGAATATATATACGTATAAAGTAAAATACGTAAAAAATAAAATACAAATAATACTTACGAAGTATTTAGCCCCAATACTCATAATCTCCATCATCGTACTCTACAAGGAACTCTGAAAAAATATCTTCAACTGGAGATCGTGTGGCTTGTGGTGGTGGGAGGGAAGAGTCTTCTACATCGTTCATAGGACCGTCGACACCAACACGGTCTTCTTCATAAGCAGGGATCTGCACAGAGGCGTCACCTTCTGCAAGTTCGTCGACACCTACACGAACTTCTTCATCATTGAATACCTCAACTAAAGAGGCAGCATTTGCGATAGTAGGAAAGTCTGAAGACACATCTACAAGGCTAGCATAACCATCAGTAGTAATGTTGGATAAATCCAAAGATGGTAACATGTTGGCTGCCATAGCCAAAGCAAGTGCATTATACAATGCTGTAGAATCACCTACATCTTGCACATGTTCAGAGTTCTCAACTGCAACAGCAGCAGCGATTATATCTGAATAATCATCAGCGCTGAATACAGGAGTGTATTCCTCTGGCATTGACTGCTCTTGTGCTGGTGGCATGAAAGCCAACTCGGCAGCAGTTTGCATAGCACTAGGTGCTTCTCTTTCTACAAGTTCGTCGACACCTACACGAACTTCTTCACCATTGGATTCCTCAACCAAAGTGGCAGCATTTGTCATAGCAGGGAAATCCGAAGACACATCCGCAAGACAAGCAAAACCATCAGTAGTGATATTGGATTGCTCCAAAGGTGGTAACATGTTGGCCAAAATAGCCAAAGCAAGTGCATCAATTGATGCTGTGGAATCACCCACATCTTGCGCATGTTCAGAGGCCTCAACTGCAGCAGTATCAGCAATTACTTCAGGACTAAAGTCGTCCGAATCATCAACAGTACCAACTACAGGAGTGTGTCCATCTGGGATTGACTGCTCTTGTGCTGGTGACATGAATGCCAACTCAGCAGCAGTATCCATAGCATCAGTGGCATCAAAGCCAACTGAGCTTTCTTGTTGTTCTTGTTGTTGTTCCTGTTCTTGTACGCGGTTATCCATGGATACGGAATCACCATCAATATCCATGGCAGCAGGACCAATCTCTCCAGCAGCTGCAGAAGGGATTTCATTGGAATCGTTTTCAAAAGAATCTTCCATTTCCACATCGCAATCAGGGAAAGGTGTTCCTGCTGAAGAAGAAGAGAAAGTGTTCGTAAGTGCTAAGGAATCAGCGTCAGCTTCATCTTCCCATGATTGCACAACATCATCGCAAATAACGTCAACAAGCATCGGAGATGCAGGCTCATCTTGATGTTGAACAGAAGCCGAAGCTTGGGCACTAGGACCTAAGTCCATGGCCGCGAACTGTTCGCACAAGAGATCAACTGGATCAGGGAGCACAGTTGGCGATGTGTTCTTTGAATGAGACTTTTTACGGTCATCATTCTGTCGACGATAAAAGTCATTAATACGACGCATTATGTCTGCCCATGAGTATACTTCAACATCCACACCAAGTACATCAATAGGGTCAGAATCCAAAATGTGACGAAAAGGTAATGAACCCTTATCACGACGACGAACTGCGTTATTATTCCAATTAAAATATGAAATAGCAGGCTTTTCTTCTTCTCGGTTTTTGCCCATTACAGGCGGTTCACACAACACACGCCGCAAACGAGAAACCTCCACATGACGAGGAGCAACGAATGCAAAGTCAGGACATGGCGGCAATGGCGAAACGGAAAAAGGTCCCAATGACAAGCATTGACCAACAATAAATGTGCGCAATGAATTGCAACACGACGAGAAAGAGATGAATGCCACAAGGGCAAGTAATGCATAGAAGCAAAACGACGGAAAGTAGTACACATAGTACAGGTAGGCAATGTTGATCGCAATTAAAGCGAGGTAGCAGGCAAAAACAGCCAAACCGAAAGTAACGAAAGGTTCTTCACGGAAGGATTCTTCAAGTAGCCGATACATAAGTAACAAGTTAAAAAAAAAGAGGCTCTGAGGTGTAAAGAAAAAAAAAAGGAAAAGAAAAAAGAAGAAAAAGAAAATCAGGGCGGGATATATTTTTTTAATTTAAAAAAAAAACTATGTGATTCTTCATTAGGCAATTTTTTTTTCTTTCTAGCTTTATGTTACTATGGAAGTGTCAAAAGCGTGAATGGGTTTAATAAAAGTGAAAAAGTCATAGTGGCAGCATTGTCATGGAGATGGAATGACACGACCTAATCTTTGTTTGCCACGAATTGCTCAGTTCCTGTAGAATTTACACTAAAGTCAACTTTCTTTACCCTAAGGAATGGACGTTCTTTTTCCATTTTCCTTTTTCCATTTTCATATTTTTCGCGTCATGCTATTATAAGTCTGTCGAAGCGTAAATACTTTTAATAAAAGTGAAAAGGTTGCCACTGACAACATTGTCATAGAGATGGAATGGCACGACTTAATCTTTATGTGTCACGAATTGCTCAGTTCCTGTAGAATTTACAGTTGTGTCCATTTTTTTTTTACTTTAAAAATGAGCGTATTTCTTTTCATCGTAATTTTCGCGACATGATATTATGAGCCTGTCAAAGTGTGGATACTTTTGATAAAGTGAAAAGATTGCATTATCAATGTAAATGAAATGACATAACTTAATTTTAGTTCCTCACGCATTCCGATAGATTTTACACCCGTGAAATTTTACAGGTATATTTTATTACTATTGTCGTTTTTTTATTAATAAAAATATATTTTATCTATTGTATCTATATTATAAGTAAATAATCGTTTTTCCAGTGGTATTAGAAATCACATCAAAGAACACAATTACTGTTGAAAAAAAAGTTGGGCATATAAACACAATGATCTATATTGCTCCACCAACATAAAGATTGAAATTTGCTATTACTTTTAACCAACCAATTTAGTTAGATTTTACAGTGCTAAATGGATTAAATATCTCTCTCTTCAATGCGTGGTCATAAAGTACAATATATACTGTGTAATAAAACAAATCAATTTTATTTTTAAAAGTTGGGTTCGTGTTTTAGCTTCCTCGGTTTATCTCAGTGGCCATAGCAAGTGTACAAAAATTCAATGCAGTGTATGCCTTGTTCTTTATCTTTTAATATATATTATTGATAAACAAGCAGCGAAGCAAAAAAAAAAAAAAAAGGATCAAATTTCTCATTTTTTCATATCATACAGTTGTTTTCTTTTATTGGGAATCAATGGAATGGAATCAAATATATAATGTCGAAGAAGAGACGAACATCATCAAATAATAACAACTTCATATTTTTTTTCGTAAAGTAATAACTATAAATATTCGGTATTTTATCCATGAAGTATATTGTAATAGAAGAAGGGTATATAATTATGATATTTAATCTTTAGAATAATAATTTAAATTAACCATTGATTAATTAATATTTTCCGTAATTATTCTCCTTTTTTTTTCCCCGCAGCGAATTACTTTTCGTTTAAAAAACTATATGTGAAAATGGTCATATATAGTCATTATTATTTAGTTGAACCAATCTTGTTTTTTCTTTCTGCATAGCCTAAATGAATTTCTATAATAGTCGATATAAGAAAAATAAGCATAAGTTTATTAGTTTACATATTATAATAATACATTTGTCCTTTTATATGCATAAGATACATTATTATACTAAATTGTTAATAATAAAGTGTTACAAAAAAAGAGACATTTTTAAAATGGATCAAGTAGCGCTTCAACCATTCCTTTTTTGTTTCAAAATGATTGATTAGACCCGAATAGAATGAGTAAATTATAAACTATTTTCTTTTTTTTTTTTATCATCACTAAAATACATATTACGTTCTGTCATATATACGTTATTAAAATTATATATATTTAAAGCCATTGAAAACCCCTCTTTCATTTATTTATTTACAAAGGTAGTGTTGTTATTAAGGTTTTTTCTTTTCCTTTGTGCATATTTGGATCATGTAGGTAGCACTGAATTTGTGTGACAAATATTTTAAACAAAACATGTAAAATATTATTGATTTCAAATATAAGTTAATATGTCAATATTATTATTTCTACCTAGAGTTATGTATTTTTATTTCATCGGGACATAATAAATTTTCAGCTTTATAATGTCATGTTTTTTTTTCTGTTATGTAATCATTTCGGGGAGAACGGACACTAAGTACGGGATATTATAGTACGTAAATTATTATTACCATCAAAATATCATCTACAAAAATATTTATATATAAAGAGAAACATAAAAAAAAATCATCGAATAATTTTGTTGTTCTTTAGATACCCAAATTGTATTATGCTATTAAAGCACCACTTCCTTTCCTTTTTATTGGTCATTTTTACCAACTGGATCTTATCTGTTGTTGTGGCGGATACGAGAGTTCAAATCGCTCTTGGTGACTCGGTTAGTGAAAAAAAAGCACCAGTGTGTGTTGTTGCTAATATATAATTCTATTATCATCAGCACATATATATAACCAGTAACATAGTAACTGGTTATTACTTCTGTAAAGAAAAGAAAATTGTTTAAAAAAATGATTGTTAATAAACAAAATGACGTTTCTCCCTTCAAAAAAATCAATAGATCCAAAAAGCAATCGATTCACTTCCAGCTGATGATTCATTCGCTTTCATTGAAGTAGAAAGTGGAACATATAAAGAAAATATTACCATCAGTCGACCCAATATTATCTTTCGACCTTCCAATGAAGGGAAAGTTATTTTGGAACAACCAGTTCAAGATTATGCTGTCGTGTATATTGAATCAGCAGGCGAACGTATTTCCTTTTATAATTTTGATATTATTAATACCATTGGTGAAGCTGCAGGCAATCAAAATGCATTAAGAACTTATGGTGAACGCTTGGCCATGTATAATTGTAAATTAGTTGGATTTGGTGATACAGCCTTCTTTGTACGTGGAAGTGGTTATTTTTATAATACTTGGGTTGAAGGAAGTAAGTAAATAAATATATTATTAAGGAAAAAAATAAACTTTGAAGAAAATAAATTCATCTATAGTATTGATATTTATATAATATAATAATATATAATAATAGCTGTCGACTATCTTTATGGTGAATACAACTTGTATGTTTATAAATCTACTTTGGCATGTAGTGGACAAGGTGCTGTTACAGCTGCTTCCACGTTACTTGATAATTTGAATGGTGGATTTGTTTTTAACAAGGCAAACTTTACACCAGTGGTTTCTTCCATTTATGATAAACGTCAGGAAAATGATCATTCTTATTCTGATCCACTTTCTCCTAAAGAATATGAAGCTTCTGTTATCCTTGGAAGACCATGGCATAATGCACCAAGAGTTACTATTGTACAAAGTAATATTATGGGTCATATCAAGTAAGTATTTTTTTTTATTTCTACTTAAAATAAGATTAATGAATTTTTACCGTCATCATCATATTATTATTAAAAGATTGTATTTGGTCTCTCATACATCTTTTTTGTTTTAACTATCCATAAAAATAAATAGACCTGTAGGATATGACGCTTGGCAATTTTCGGAAGAGGAACTTAAAAACAATGTTCATTACTCTGAATATGGTAACACTGGTCCTGGCGCGAATACATCAGGTCGTGTACCATGGTCTAAACAAATCTCTGAAAAAGAAGCTGCACAGTATCTTAGTCCAAAAAGTTATTTTGACAACCTCAACTTGGGAACGGCTTGGATTGATAGCAAGTATTTGGATTAATAATAGTGTCTTTTTCTAATTTTTATGAAATAAACAAAAAATTTCATGAGCAACTTGTGTCAAGGCGACCTTGAAATCAAACATAATATAAGTTTTATGCGTGATTTATTAAATGATACGTAATAAGAACAATGGTATTTTTTTTCTTATTATGTGAATGTATTGTATATAATCATAATTTTTATTTTATTGATTCTTTTAAATATATGAAAATAGTTTTATTATTTATTATTATTATAAAATTGAAACACGAGTCAAAACAAAAATATAAAGATCGATATTAACATTTTGTGTTGTAAGCAACCAGAACCTGGGGTCTTGTGTTACCCTAAATGTGAGAAGTTATAAAAAAGACCAACTGAGCTTTATTAGATGAGTAAGATACGTTCTATTGGAAAAGATATAGATTGATAATTAGTAGTGGGCTTCGTTTGTATTTTATAGGCAGTTTTCTTGTGGTATTATAAAACTTTTATCATACTGTAACTTGCTCATATATGTTAGTGTAGCTTCTGTCTTAATAGTACTGTATTATCTGTAATCAGTGAGAGAACAACGTTTTTTCTTTAGTTTACATTAGTAAATAAAATAATATGCTTTTGTTATGACTCAATATACGTATTATCTAATTGATTCTATTGTTACTTTTGATATGTAAGCAAAACATATATAGATATAGTTAATAATGCTTGAATTATGAATATAAAGTTAAACGACAAAAAGAATTTCTGCCTGAGAAATTATCCAAGTTTTTTTTTGCTTGTTTGGTGTAACATCATTGTGATAGCTATTAGTGCTAAATTAAGAATTACTGAGTCTTTCACAAACAAAATATAAATATTGATAATAATGTCCACATGACGATGACAAGAGATAAACATACACACAATGTTTAAAAGAAAAATTATAAAATTTACCCTATTATTATATAGTAGATCTTACATGAAAAATATAAAAATATAAAAATATAAAAAATAAAACGTAGTTATGTATATAGTTCGATTGAATGTCACACTATTTTCCGCAATAACATTGTTCCTTAAAAGTATGCCGTTATTATATTATGTAGTATATATACAAAAAAAAAAGTTATAACCAGTACTCACTAATCGTAACCTATAATCCACCATTATAAACACTGTTACACTTGACATCTTGTTACTCAAAGAAGGTGGCTTTTTTTAATCATCGTACTACTAAATTATATACCATGTTTTATTCTGTAAAACAAGTACATGAATAATAATAGTTTGTTTTTATTAACCATTTCTCAAATAAAAACATTTTTTATTTATTGTTTACAAAATAAATAATTCATTACCATACAGTTGACAAATTATTATTATTGAGAGAGAAGTCTTATATAATTATTTTCAAAGTGTAGAAAAATCAAGATATCCAAGTGGGACAAATTTGTGTAAAAGTAACAAATACCTAATAATGATAATTGATAAGACGAAGGTTTGCACCACTTATAGGTGTTATATATATAAAGTCACATGCCTTCTTTTTCTTTTAAAAAATAATTCACCACTTCTTGTTCTGACTTTTTTTTTTTGGTTTCTTTTTTTTTATTATTCTTTTTTTTTTATTCAGATACCATATCCACGCATAATGTCTTTATTATTACAAAAGGATTCAAATATATACAAGGTTATATCTAATACTCCAAAAGAAGTAACTGCAATAACATTAGGTGTTGCCGCTGGTGTTTGGCTGCTGTTATCATCTTTAAGACGCAAAGATACTAATACTGGATTAAAAACTATACCTTCACCAAAAGGAGCGTTTCCATATCTTGGTACAAATATTTCTAAATTTTAAATGCTATGTTTCTATTTGTTCGTTATTACTATGATTAATATTTTCCATCATGTTAATAAACTTTTGTTCATAACTTATATATATTTAAATTTTTGACTATAGGTCATTTACCTTTGTTAGGTGATATGCCAAGTGTACAATTTGGTAAATGGCATAAAGAACTAGGTTAGTTATAAACAAAAAAAAAGACATTCACTTCAATTTTTGTTTTATGCAAATAAGAATATTGATTTTACCTAAAACCATTTTTTTTAAAAAAAAAATATCACAGGGCCTATAATAAATGTCAAGATGGGAGTCAAGTCTTGGGTTTCGATATCGGATGTACATCTTGCACATCAAGTTCTAGGTCTTAACACTTCACTCACGGATTCTCGACCCCATACTACATTCTTGTGTGATTATCATGCTATGGGAGATAAAGGCATAGCTGGTGCAAATCCTTCTTTACAGTGGAAGAAAACAAGAGCAGCAAGTAATATTGTCACACATGAACTTTAAAATGAAAGTATGACAAAGTTTAAAGAGGAAAAAAAACTAAAAAGACTATTTTATTTTTATTTATTTTTTCTTAAGCTTTACAAATTCTTTCACCAAGAAATCGAGAACAACTAGACAAGTTTCATGGGCCTGAAGCTGATTTACTCATTGAAACATTTATTGATACTACAACAAAAGATGGTTCAGTAGCTCTTGATGGACCGCTTCATTTCACAGCTCTTAATGTTATTTTCTCAGCTGGTTTCGGACGACGGGCGGAATCATTGGATGATCCATTATTTAAGGAGGTACATTATTTAATGGAGCAAACTGGACTACGAAGTTCTCCAACAGAAGAAATAAGTACTTTTCTACCAATCATGACAGTACTGGATATATTGTTACAAAAAAAGAAAGATATGAAGCGATTTATTTATAAAGAAAGAAACCCGGCCTTTAAACGATACATTGAGAAAGCTATTGAAGATAATGTAGATTGTTTTGCAAAATCATTGTTGGAGATGGATGATATTAATAACTTTGATAACGTTATTGTCACATTAGGTATAGTTATTGTTTTTATTTGTTACTACGTATTATGTTTTAACTGTAATAAAAGAAATATTTGTTGAGGCTATGAAAGACTAATATTTATTATTATTATTTTTACTGTGTTGATAAATTTAGTGGATGCAATCATTGCAGGTATGCTATAATATATAGTATTTTTTTTTACTTGTTTAACTTGTTATTTATATCTACTAACTTCTACTGTACATATATATAGGTACTGATACAAGTGCTGTCACGCTAGAATGGTCCATGGTAATTCTTTGTCATTACCCAGAAGTTCAAAAGATTATGAGCGAAGAGATTGATCAGTTTATTCATGAGAATGGACGACTTCCAACATTTGAGGATCGAGACAAATTACCGTATTCCACATCAGTTCAAAAAGAATGTATGAGATATCGACCTATTACATTCTTTGGATTACCACATGAAGCTAGTCAAGATAGTAAGTTATTTGTTGAACAAAAAAAAAGAAAAAAGGATAGAGACTTTAAATTACGTAGCAAAGAAAAAATATTAATTGAAAGATGTATCACCTTTTACTGAGTATTATTATTAATTGTAATTATCTATAACAATAATAGTTATAGTAAATGACTATTTGATACCCAAAGGTACAAGTATTGTATGTGATATGCGTGCTATTCATCGAGATGAAACATTATATCCAGATCCTGAAAAATTTGTTCCTGATCGATTTGTCAATAATCGTAATAAACCAATGTATGCGTCTGCCAATATGGGTCCAGAAACACGAGATCATTATAATTTTGGATTTGGAAGGTACATATTACTTTAATATTAATCTGTACACTGTTTTTTTTATACAAAAATATATTAAAATTATTTCTTTAATATATATTTTGTATGTCAAATAGACGTGTTTGTCCTGGCGCATATCTTGCTGAACTAGAAATATTCAATGTTTGGGTACGATTATATGCCCGATGTTCGATTGAACCAAGAAAAAATGAGTTTGGGGTACCAGTATACCCAGATTTAGATAACATTTTCAATGCAGGAATTGTAAACAAACCATATGATTCAATGGTGCGTGTTGTTAAGCGTAAAGATGCATTGATTTAATTCTTTATTTTTTTTCTTATTTCTTACACACACACACACACACACATATATATATATATATATATACTATTCAAACAAAAAAATAATGTTGCAAAGTATTCAGTATCATCATAAGTAAATTAATCAGTCAATAGCTTCTGTACAGCAAATTGCAAATAAAGCTTAAAAAATGTATGTTGAGGATACGTATCGATTTCATTATATGATCATAATACCCGATTTTCATGTAAAAAAGAAACAAAAACACTCCTACTCACTACTTGCGTACGTAAAAACTTATATCAAAGTATTACTTTTGCCATACGTTCTTATTTGAGGTTAGCAAATGAAACTTGAAACTAGAATAAATAATCTGAGGCTATTGTACAAACGAAAAACAAGCATCAAAAAGTTATTACAAAATATAAAACTTAATTTGATCTTATAAATAATAGCATCTCTTTGTTATTTCGTTCTACAATTTTCAAGTTTTTATTAAAGTACGTATCGTTGTTTTATTCTAAGTTTTTTTTTCATTAGTTCGATATATATTGTATCATCCATCAGCATTTTTAATAGAGTATCATTCAGATAAAAGAAGAGTTATACTAGAACTTTTGTATGACTTTTGTCTAACATTGGAAAAAGGAGGTAAGAATAACAAAAATCGATTTTTATTTCTTATCCAACATTAAAGATTCACACAAAAGACTAATATTTTATATAATATTTATTATAAAATAATAATTAGAACATCAAGAGTGTATCAATGTAAATATTCATTCTGTAAGATTTTGTTACAGATTGCTGTTATTACGTATTATCAAATGATATTTATGATCTTTCAGGGCCTGGTCTAAATTAATGAAACAACTCTATATTTTGTTTGATCCTTTTCTTTAGTCAAACTTCCAACTTATAATATTACATATCTTGATATATCTTCACCCATCAGTGATGATAAAAGAGCTTCAAGTTATTAATAAAAAGGTACTTACTCTACTTTTTTCAATAGACATCTGAAGCTAAGTGAGTATTTTGACAACTCTAAGCCTTACTTTAGTTTGATACTATAGTACAATAATTTTATTCGACGACCTATAGAAACGGTTCTCACGGTCATAAGAGCGACAATCTTACAATTTTTTTTAGCAAAGTGTATAGATCTAGACAAGTTAATTTACATTAGCGTGTTTTTTTTAAGAAAATTATATTTCAATACGTCGAATTATGCTGTTCATGTTTTCTTTATTCAATCTACAGTATAAAATCATGTTATTTAAAAGTTACATTCATTTTGTTACTATAATGAGCAATTTGGCAGCAACTTGATAGTACGTATTAATTTTTTTTAGACCAGAAAACGTATGATTATATATGATACTTATTTTTTTTTATCTATATTTTGATGTAAATGCTTATAGTTTCTGTTTATCGTTCTATCATAATAAAATGTGCATATGTATTTTTTTTTTTTACAAAAAGAAATGTTTATATATGATGTCATTAAATTTTAATAATCATTTCTCTATTATAACATAAACAAGCACTGCTAATCCGTTCCTTCATCCTAATATGGTATAATACTTCTTAAAGTGTTCAAATACCCGATTGTTTTTCTTTTAAAAAAATAAGTGTGTGTAATAAGCATTAAACGAGCTAAATGAAACTAAGATTTCATAAACTAAATATTTATATTTCTCTCATGATGTCAATTGTGTGATAGTAAAACTAAAAACAGGTATGTCAATCCCTCTTAATTTTTTTTTTTTTGTCAATTATAAAAAACCTCCCTAATCGTTTTAGCATTAACTATATTTAAAGATCCATCCTTTATTTGTATTTTTATTCTCGGATTTCCACTTAAATAATAAGAAAATTAAAAACAATAAAAAGCACTACGTATATATTACTCAAAGTACAGACCTCATTATTTTCTTCTCTACACGTGTGTTACTGCTGTTCTTTGCTGTTGGGCTAATGTACATTTATGTGCATCATCAGTTTTAACCACTCCAGCCTTAAAATTCAATATATAAAAATAAATTTTAGCTCTCGTGTGGCTGATAAGTAATAAAATTAAATATATTATTTTGATTCTAACAAGAAGTTACTTGTTCCAAAATCTTGGGTCTAAGAATAGCCGCCACAACTATTTTAAAGTCCCCCCATTACTTTTTTTTATAATGGATAAATTAGGGATTTATACTAAACTTTATTCAAACGTGTTTTTTAAATAATTTGAAAAGAAAATAAACAAATAAACAAAAACAAGATAGCTTATATCATAGCGTGATAAAGTATTCATTTATTATTGGTTACTATGGATACCGTAAGCAATCTTGTACATATAACGTAGTAAACATCGACACTTGACTATTCCCTATAAATGTCCGATGTTAAGAAGCAATAAATAGTAAATAAATAAAATCGGCTCAGTGCACTCGGAAACAACGATAAAAAAAAACAATATATGCATAATGTACCAGCCTCTTTTTTCTATTTTTTCTCGGCGTCAACGGTTTGCATGATGTTGTTGCTGCATAAAAAATAATATTAAACAAGTATTCAGATTATAGTGATGATATTACTCTTTGGTTCGTTTTCTTTGGAAAAATGTTTCTCTATATTTCTCTTTGATATATAATACCGATGAGATTAGCTAAAGATAGATCTTATTTTACACCCTGCTCTGTTATTCCAGTAGCAACGAAAAAGAGAGCTAAGGTTAGATTATTTACCCACACTGTCATACATTGAGAGAAGCACAAACATTTATTTCTCGCATATATATTTGGGTATTAGTACATTACATTAGGCTTACTCATTTTCCTCCTCTCTATCTCTATAATATTTTTTTTGTTTGATAAATGTTGCTAGCTACTGCTTATTATTGTAGTAGCTTTGAGATTTATATCATGTTGGTGTTTTTCAATAAAGCCACAACACAAGAATAGGTAAGACAAAAAAAGGAACCATGCATGTATTTATGCACCCTCTTTTTTTTTTTATTTCACGCCAAGCCCGGTTTATTGAATATTGTGCAACATTTAAAAAATGAGAATGTGGCTCCATGTTACACAATTTGGAAAGAAATGGCTTTCCAGAAAGCACCAAAAATGGAGATATCGACCGCACTTTGTGCATCTTAATTAGCGACAAGAAATTTCAGAAAGGCCATTTCTCGTGGACTTTTATTGTTATTATTATAAATACTTGTTCGTTGTTATTATAAGTTGATTCTATTTAGTATTGTCTACATGCGGATTGTGTATAATTACAAATATTACACGGATATTCAAGTTATTAAAGGAGAAAGAAAAAAGAAAGATAAAATAATAATTGGATGTGATTTCAGGTACAAAAATAAAATATCATAAAAGGAAAAAAAGTTTATTTCCCAAATTCCTTACTAAATGATGTTCTATTGAAAGAAACTTCCTGTGATTTTGAAATAAGAAGGAGAAACAGAAAGGAGAGAAAAATTGTCCCTATAGTAGTCAAGATGGATAAAATATATTTAATAAATAATAAATAGTTTTTCTATCCATCATTATTCATCGGTGATTATAGATCGGGGGAGAAGGAGAATCTCAAATTCAAGCAAGTAAAAAAAAAAAAAACAAAAAAATATTGCCATATCAATCAAATTTACCGGGTATATAAAATAGTGTTCATTTTTTTTTAAAGCTTAACTGCACTTTTTGTTCCCCTTTTCCTCTTTTTTCTTTCAAAGTTCAAAAAAATGAACCACGAAAGTCAACCTCTTCTCGGCAACTCCCGTGATGTCGAATCTGCTCCAACATTTTGGTCATCGGCCAAAGTGTCTTTCACTAATTCATACTTTAATTTGCTTTTAATCTTTGTTCCCATTGCATTGATTTTCTCTATTATTGGTGCTTCTGATACTGTTGTCTTTTCTTTGAACTTTATTGCTATTATTCCCTTGGCAAAAATGCTCGGTTTTGGTAAAAATAAAATAAAGAAATACCTTCTACTATCTATATATATATGTAGCGCATATCGTTGTAGTTATTGAATATAATATAATATTGACATTTTCAAATATTATTATTGTTAGCCACCGAGGAACTTGCTTTGCGTACTGGTTCCACTATTGGTTCGCTTCTTAACGCTACTTTTGGTAACGCTGTTGAACTTATCCTTGGTGTCATTGCTTTGAAGGAAGGACTTATTCGCGTTGTTCAAGGTTTGTTATTAAACGGACTTTTTTTATCATGTGTTTTCTTAAATAGAGTGAAAGAAGTTTCTCCTTATTGACATTTGTACTACCTTCAATAATTAAATAGCTTCCATTCTTGGTTCTATTCTGTCAAACATTCTCTTGGTAAGTAGTTATTCTCTATTAGCAGTAAGTTGGGTATTTTGTCGTTGCTAAGATAAAGTGGTAATTTTAGGTTTTGGGTTTCTGTTTCCTTTTGGGTGGTTTGACGCGCTCAGAACAAGAATTCAGTAGCATTGGTACGTGTATATTCGTTTATTTTTTTTTAAAAAAAGAGGAATGATCAGATGACATTTTTGTTTATTAATACTTTGCATATTACTTGCAGCTGCACAGACTTCTTCTTCTTTGTTGTCTCTTACCGTCTTGGCTCTTTTGGTACCTGCTGCTTTCGCTACTGTCGCTGGTGAAGGTGAACAAGCCACTCAAGGCATTTTGGCCTTGAGTCACGGTACTTCCATCGTCTTATTGATCGTTTATGTCCTCTACTTGGTCTTCCAGGTAAAATAAAAAAAAAATTGAAAGAGAAAAGAGTAGTTGTATCTGGTTTAAATGATAATTGAGAAAAAAAAACTCAAGGAGCTAAATAATATTAACAATACATTTTTTCTTTTCTGATTATTAGCTCAAGACACACACTCAATTCGTAAGTTTATACTGAAAAAGAAAGATTATCATGCATTTAATGATCGAAATCTAAAGAACTCACACACTAATATTTCTTTTTTTTTCTTTTAGTTTGAAGATGAAGTTGACGAAGAAGAACTTCCATCCACCACCCTTGCCTTCTCTACCGTTTTGTAAGTCTCTTTCGTGTTCAAACAACAACACAAAATTATAGCAAAAAGAAAACTAGTAGTTAATTTCTTATCAATATTTATCGTTCAGGTTGATTGCTGTTGCTGGTTTGGTTTCCATGCATGCAGACTATCTTGTCGGAGCGTAAGTCGGAATTGTTTTTTTTTTGCATCGTTTTCTCTCGTTACCTATTAAATACTAAAAAAATCATAACACTTTATATAGTATCGAAGGTGTGGTTGATCAATGGGGCATCAATCAAACATTCGTTGGTATTATTCTTCTTCCTTTGGTTGGCAAGTAAGTGTACACAATATTACTTTATTTCTAATAGGATAGGGACGGAATGAGATAGAGTATGGAAGGCAAGGAAAAGATGTTTTAAATATCTGGGTGTAAAGTGAATACATAATATTTAAAGAACAATTTGTTATTATTTGATCATAGTGCTGCCGAACATGTCAGTTCCGTTACCTTTGCTATGAAGAACAAGATGAACTTGTGTATCGGTGTTGCTTTATCTTCATCCCTTCAAATTGGTCTTTTGGTTACTCCTGTCTTGGTCATTGCCGGTTGGATCATTGGTCAACCCATGACTTTGTTCTTTGAAGACTTTGAAACTGTTATTTTGTTTGCCAGTGTCTTGATTGTCAACTATCTTATTCAAGATGCTCGTTCCAACTGGTTGGAAGGTGCTTTGTTATTGGTAAGTTATTGATTAAATTGTGTTATATATATATATATATGAAAATGGAAGAAAAAGAAATAATAGAAATGGAGGATGGATTATAAAACTGATTTTTGCCGGACTTTGCTTTTACATCATAGGCCGCTTACGCTATCGTTGCACTTGCTTTCTGGTTCCACCCCGGATAAATTATCCAAATTTACTGTTAAAAAAAACTATCTCCCCCTTCTTTTTTATTGTTGTACCTTTTATACAAAATACTGTATTTTTAAAACACACAAACAAAACATTGTTATGTTATATTGATCAAGTTTATTTATTTCAATAAAATTAACTATGGGCTCTCTTCATTTTGAGTCATAGGATTCCCACAAGTAATTTGGTTTGTTATCGCATCCAGGTGCGACATAATGCGATAACTCTTACTTTTATTCGTTCTTAGTTAGTCTTTTGAATATTTAGGACATGATTATAGCCTAATATATAAAATCAAAAGATAAAAAATCATGCAACATTGGGATTGTCTATAATTTTTCGGAAACTATTATTAAATATTATTTAGAATACGAAAACCCTTACTATATTTGTGCATTGTTTTTTTGGACAAGGATGGCATAAGATTGAAGTAAATGTTGGTAACATATTACATGAATACGATACTTTTACAATTGTAGTTTTCTTTCAAATAAACGAGTATTTGCAAAAATAATTACATAATTCATCACTTTTATTTTAATTGCAGCCTTTAATTCTTATGGTACGCATATAAAACAAAGAAAAACTAAAGGCAGAGGCCCACATTGATACCAAGATAATAATAATGATCTAGGAAATTTGTGAAAGGAAAAATCGAGTTACCACAATAAGGGGACTCTAATCCATTAGGACAAACTCCTATTTAATTAAAAAAGGGAACATGCATGTAAATAGTTTATTTTTGATCAAATTATGCCCCAATATTGGAAACCGTTTTTTTAAAACTTACTAATTGTACCCGCAATATCACCAGTGATCCAATACTCTTTACCGACATGAAAATAAGGAGGAGAAGAAGGAAGATGGGGAAATACTATAAATACAATTGTTGAGATAGTAACCATTATTTAGCACAAAATGACAACAAAAAAAGTACTAGTATCATATTCATTAAAAGGTATGTATAATTACAATCACGCTTGTTAGTGAGACGATTGATCGAAATATTGGTAGAAAGTGCATATTTAGCAAACTTTAAGTTACCAACACGAGGTTGTCCTTGAGTAAAAACCTGCAAGTTTTTAGTATAGTAACGAGTCCTGTTATAATTCAAAAGGTCCAGTCCGTGTAATACCGCGAGAGCACCACCCATGGAATCTCTAAAAAAAATAGTGAGGATGTGTACTAATTAACATAAAAAGTGGTGTTACTTCATATAAAATTGATCTTATAATAAATTACCCAGTAACTGCAACTTTGTAGTTAGGGTACTTTCTAGCTTGCACATTCAATGTCTCAAGCAACGCATCTCGAACATCATTGTAACTATGAAGGAAACCTACAGTGTATTTAAGGTATAAATTATTACGTGCTACTATGAGATGCTTACTTCATAATCCAATTGGATAAAAGTTGCATATTAGTGATAAAGATAAGATTACCTGCGTGAACCTTTGACCCCTTCGACAGGGGATAATCAGCAAAATAAAGCCTGATACCCTAATAATATTTCATCGAAAAAAAATTATAGCATGTCATTTTTTACGTATCATTGTTTTTTTTTATTTGTGTCTTGTATTATGTACATACCGCAACTAAACTTGGGACCGAATTGATACCTTCATAGTAAATTACATATATATAAGATCAATTTCATTACTTGCTATGATTTAATATATTACATAAAAAATAATACTCTAATTGAATAAAAACTACTAACCTCTGAAAACGATATAAATCGTTTTTTGCTGATCACCACGCAAAATCATTGCATTGGTATCATCAATAGGACTGCTAAATGTTTTAATCATTTTTAAACTCTTATCACAATGTTTGCAATTCCATTTACCAAGGGGAATCACTGTTCGACAATAGGCAGTGGCAGATAACTTAGTATAAAAAATATGCTCATCAATCTCAGATTGAGTCGCTTGTCGAACATCTGTTCTACGAGAGCTACTCACAGCATCCTCGTCAGAATCAAAAAAAAGGTTAATCTTTAATGCCATATCACCATGTTGTTCAATACCATCATAAACTGAATCGCTATTTTTTAAAGCAGGTCTTTCAGAATTTTCCACAGCAATAGTTTTATTATCTTGTTTTTTTATATTGTTGATAACAGGATGCGCAACAATAGTGGGGAACAGAAAGTAGATCAAGGTCAGAATTATCGAAGGAGAGGTCAACTTCATTTGTTTCAATAAATAAAATAAAATAAAATAAGAAACAAACGATTGGAACGGGAGACACGTGAGTATATAAGAATTAAAAGGATACTACTTTGGTATTAATGGAAGTTTCGATGTTCATAACCTTAAACATGGTTGAAACTTTCGTATTTATAGAAATTATGGGAAATGTAGAAATTAAATTCTAGAAACTTTCTGACCAATTTAAACTTAATCGAGAAGTATAGCTAGTATAAGATTTTTTTCCCTGAAATGATTTTTTTCTATCATAAGACAGATTTTCCCTTATTTGTGGCTATAACAAGAAGAGATATTCCCCTTATTATTGCGGAAGTATGTTAATAAAAAAGAATAAATATGTTTCTGTTTTAGTTTATCGAATTGGTTAATCTTTTAACTTTTGTTATTTTTTTTTCCAGTGGAGGCGATTCATCACAAGAAATTTCAGTCTTAAAAAGAAATCAAAAAAGCTAACGGCTAAGCAAAATTTTGCTCAATCAATTGACAACCCATCGCATAACGTTTACCAGATATTTTTTACAATAACTAGCAGTGATAAACTGTTCAATAGAGATTATCACTGTGCCCAATTCCATCCTTGATAAATTAATTTTCAAGGATGAGCAAAGGATCATCGAACGTTTAAATATTTTCAAGAATCAGTCCTTGAATTTCATCCTTTGATCCTTGAACGAGAAACAGAGAAATTTTAGTTGCCGCTTTCAAGAGTTAATCCTTGAACCTCATCCTTTGATCCTTTAACTAGACCCAGAGAATATTTTCCTAATACAGTACCTCAAAAATCATACAACAATGCTATAAAATAGCAAAAAAAAAAAAGCATTTAATAAAAGATGTTAAACTATAACAAAAAATAAATGAATGAAGGTGGAAGCATAAAATCTTTTTATTTTATTTTATTTCCACAAAAATATTTCAGCTATTGCTTTTTAAAGGACCCATCCTTGAATCTAATCCGTTGATCCTCTAAACTTTCAAGAAATAAAATTTGGTCGCTATTTCAAATCCCTATAACCTGCTCTAGCAGTTAGTCCTTGAATTCAAGGATGAAATAATCTACAGTGTTATTAGCCAATTATTCAATAATATATCTAAAACTGTAAGCTTCTTTGCGTTTAAACGCTGATCAGTCAATTTTTATTGGAAATGGCCAGAGGTGGGTCAAGAATTTATAGGTAGAGCGGAGGCGTCCCATTTTTCTAAAGTTATTTTAGTACTATAGGGCGCCCTTTTCCATTTTTTGAGCATTGAACGCACTCTTTATTTCATGATAAAAAAATGCTGGCCTATCTTAATGTCAATTTGAGACTAGTTGACTTCAATTGCTTTTGCCGAATGCTGCCAAATAGCATCAAGTGGCGCCAATTGGAAGTCGTACAAACACTTGCATTTTTGGACAAATTCAATAAAAACTCACATAGTATAATTTATGACAAAGTAGTAGTTGGTCTGTTCCCGTTTAGTGTACGTATTGATTGATCTTTTTTTATATTTCAATCAAATAAATATACAGTTAGGGATTACTATAACATAATAAAGAGAGAAATAATATATAAATGTAAATTTAAAGCTATATTAAAGAGTAATAAGGTATACAGAAAAAAAATACAGTAAATGAAAGTTCATCTATTTATTATTACTATTGCTTACTATAAACAGAAAAACAATAAAAATAAAAAGTTAGCAACTGCTGTAACTAATATACAACCCAGACTTTGGACGAGCATTATAGTTAGATGTTCATTTTTCCCTATTTTACTTATCATCCACAATTATCTTTTAGATAGAGCTAGAGCACCCATTTTATCTACCAATTCAAATTATATCCATCACCTTACCTACCATGTTATCCTATTTTGTTACATATCGCCCTCCCCCTAATGTCAGAACTTCTTTTACCTTTTCCTCTTCCTTTTTTCCTATTTTGCAAAGAAAGTAGTTTTTTACTAACCACTCTCTACTTTCAGACTGAACTAGAGTAAAAGAAGCTCACTCGAGTACAGGGTTCATTATGTAAGTCAATAAACTTTATAGTTTCTAAATGTATGTGAATATCCTAGTTTATTAGAGGGTAAACAGCAACAGAACCATACAAATTTAATTACTGTGCCTATTTATATACAGCTGGTGAATGGCTTATTTTTACCTCTACTATGTTACCTGACAGCTACTTTACATTTACACATAGGCACAGGATACATATACACATACATCTGCTAATCCCTAATACTTTTTTTTTCTTGAAAAATTACGTATATGAAAATAAAAGCAGAAACATATTAATCGAGTAACGTTCGTCGCAAAACTTTATACTTCTCTTTATACTTTTTTTTTACTATCATATTTAATAATGAATCCCCTTTGTCATCAAACAAGTAAGTAATGTTATCAAAAGCATGCTTCTTGCCAAGAAGAAACTACACGCCACTCTGCCGTCACATACGTACTATAGAAATTTAAATTTATTTATACTAGCTGCATTGTAACCTTATACCCCGCAAACCAACAGCCAGCTATATATTATCTTCAAACTATACACGCATTTAATAATAAACTATGTAGGCTTGAAATTGTTGGCATATAGTAATAAAATATATGTTTATCACTTATTTATAATTGTTATGCAATCTTATAAAAAGAAGTAAATTTTTTTTATTCTTCATCTCAACAATGTCAGTTGTTTAACTAATCTAAAAACAATAAAGTTGTATAATATGCACGGACCACTATGGCTATTTTTTTTATCCTAGCTCTCAACTATTTGACTTTTTCATCGGTACCTTAACATTATGAAGCATGACATTAACTTGAAAAATAATAATACTAACAATTGGAATGAAATCTGTCAAGAGGAAGCTAAATTGACAGATGATATCATATTATGAATATTCTTTAATTTAAAATAAATATGGGCTAAATATACCACCAAGATATACTATAGTATTGGATGGGAATCGAGGCCACTTATTTTTCAATTAAATTTAACAGGTAAAAAGTAATGGAAATAGATGTAAAGTATCTATCCATCACCTGTATCCGCACCGCCTACAGAATATTAATAATAAATAAAGCTGTCGTTTTTTGGAATATTACAGAATGTTCGTTTTTTATCGATCTGCTTTAATTTGGGCGACCCTGAAGAGTATAATCTTTTGCGTATGTATGCATATATAACCGCCATTGATATCAATAATTTTGAAAAAGTAATTCAAATATTCACCGATTTCATGAGTTCCTTTGTTACAACGGCGTCATATAAATAAAGCAGTCCATCATTTGTTATATTTAATATCAAAAACAGCATCTGATCAACTATGTATTAGTTGAACGTATTAGTTGCTCGTTATCTTCTTCTCTTTTTATGTATTTTTTTGAGTCAAATAAAGGGCAACAAACTACTAACGGAATCCATATCAATACAAGAAGCATTTTCACGGTGTGTATAATGAGAAATGGGTAATGGATAATGAC
The DNA here is from genome assembly GCA_016758965.1 of Circinella minor. Taxonomy (NCBI): domain Eukaryota; kingdom Fungi; phylum Mucoromycota; class Mucoromycetes; order Mucorales; family Lichtheimiaceae; genus Circinella; species Circinella minor. The sequence goes on from JAEPRB010000354.1 coordinate 21,540, forward strand.
TACAGTTTTTTTCAAAATAATCTTGTTTCCTCTAACATTTTTAAGCTGTTGCTCTTTTGTAAGTTTTCTTGTCCACGATCTTCTTCTTCCATTTGTAATTACTAAGTCCCGTGCCACTGCTTTTAACTATCAAATTAATTTTTCTGCCTACTATATGGTCATTATAAATAGCAGACGCAAAAGTATTTGAATAATTTGTCATTGAGATAAATATGAGTAGTAAAAATAGAAAGATAGGACTAAAATGGATAGTGTTTATTCCTGAAATAAAAGAACTACTCTTTTATATCTTTTCTTAATAAGGTGGATATTTTATTTTATTTGACCATGGCTAAACTATGCTTATAAGAATGGATGAGAAAACATTTATTATATTTGATTTATTTATCATATCAATCCTAGATCATTCTCTAAAGCCGTTTATAACAGTTGTTACTAATCTCATTCTTTTTTTATGTCCCTTTTTTATTCGGATTAATAATAACAAATCAAAATAATAGTGTTTAATTGGTTTTATCTTTTATCCTTGATGGAATGATGTTTGACCGATTATCCATGAATGGATGAAATAAAGGATTTATTATGGTGGTTCACCGCAGTCATGATATCTTTGCTAGCTTGACTTGTTTGCTCCCCACTATGGTAGATAAAAAGTAAACGTGAGTATAGTTTGAATATATACCCATACATATAATAGTATATAAAAACTAGGAATAAATCTTACTCTGGAGCATCTATAAATATAGTGTCTCGCAATAAGATGTGTAATATAACAGAAGAAGGATGATAATAAGTTGTTTTGGATTTGATGATATTTGTTTGAAGTTCATGTCGTGAATTTGTTGTGTCATTGGAAGCAACCACAATATCCAATATTTCCAACATTTTCATCAGCGTTGAATCAACAACATCGTTTTCAAGTAGCTCTAATCGTTGTGTTGAAATTGCCTTCCTTAAATTGATTTTGAGATTACCATCTTCTTTCTTTGCATTCTATATAATAAAGTGGAAGCATTAGAATCCGTATAGATAAGCTTTTTATTATTCATATTATTATTTTTCGTACTAATGAGAGTTATCTCGATCAAGTCTGTAATTTTCATTTTTATAATTCTTTGACTAATAGTTGTGGTAAAAATATAAATGTGTACCTGGTTTTGTTTTTTGACACGACCCAAGTATCTTTGCAAGTTTGTGTCATTTGTGGGTTTTTTTTATCTTGTTAAGTTCGTGATGAAACTGCGTGTAAAACTTCATAAAGTTATTTATTTTCACCATCACACGTCTTGTAACGTAAGAATGACACAAAACCTCAGTCAGAGAATGGGTTGACGTATAATAGGTCCTGGTTGACGTGGTTGCAAGAAAAGTAGAACAAAAAAGTTTGTTATGGTGCATTTCGTTCGTAATCGCAAATAATTACCATTGATTCCTAGAGACTTCAGCTTCACACCAAATTAATATATTGTGAATATATATTTTTTATGGCCATAAGAACAATTATTAAAAGTTGAAGTTTATCAAAGTTGGTTGGGTTATAGGCATTTTGGCTAGCCAAGATATCAGAGTTCCTAAGATGGGCAGAGAAAATTATGGAACTGAACTATAACATCTAGGGCCCCAGAGCATAGAAACAAGAAACTATTGTAAAAAAAATTTCAATTAACTAAAAAAAATGTAAGTATCTTTGATAAAGTTTATAGGATTTAATACTAATGCTCAAACAAACTACTATATTCTTGTATATAAATAAGTTTACAGCAGTGTGCTATAGTTTTACTTTTGCTTTTAATTAGAGAAGAAAAAGAAAACCAAGAGTTCTAAGTTCCATACAAGAGTACTATAATATCAATTGAAAAATTGATTTTGAAAATAATTAATACTAATGCTAGGTAGATAATTTTCTTGATTTTGGTTTTATTCAAAACATCAATAAGAAAAAAAAGCTACAAAAATAGGGTACGTATCAGTTTTAAGCTATAATAATATAAGACTTTTGAGCACTATAATGTATCTGTCTGCTTGAGTTTATTAATATAATATACTAGTGATTTATCAGAACATAATCATACCATAAGCCTACAAAAGAAGAAGTAGAACTCATTAAAAGTGTTAGTATAGAACACTTCACGTTATTATGCCTACAAAAGTGATTATATGTAAAAGTAATAATTGTAACACAAATTACTAAACTATTGGCGATAAGTGAAATGCACCATATAACATACTTTTCACAGATCAAGGTCTCATCATATTATTTTTATAATTGTGTGGAATAGGCCAAACAATATAATAATGACGATATCAAATTTGACCCCATCATTCAGATTTATCAATAAAAATACTAATTTGACCATTATACTATGCAGAACTTTTTTTTCCTAGGCAAAATAAATAAGAAGAGAGGTATTATGCAAATTCTTGAAAAAAAAAAACAAGATATTGGCCACCGGTATTGAAGAGGCAGCCAAGATATAATCAGTACCAAGTACTGTAAAAAGGTTGTATAATAATCGTCATTCTCACAAGTATCTCAGTAAGCATATTAAAATGGAGAAAATATAATTGTTTTTTCATAATAATTAAACATTTATCATATATACGGACTTTTGTTTTTTTATAACTGACTTTTTTTTTTTTTTTGGATAGAGTTTTTGATTACATATATTATAACTTGATATATATAATGGAAAATTACACTTATTCAATAAAAACTACACTGACCTTCCAAGAATTTTAAAAAAAATATGGATTCAGTTTCCCTTCCCTCCACCCAAATTTCCTGTTTTTTTTAAACGCAAATCAGACTATGATACTAATATGTAACAAAAGGTCAAAAATAATTTGTCATAAATAAAGATGTGCTCAACATTGGGGAAAAAAAAGTTTGAAGTGATCCGTGCGAACAAAACTTTATTTCCGAATTAGTGAGGATCATCAATCTGATAAAGTTTATTAGGGAAACACAAGGAACTAGGCACAACTTGTATTTCCTGGGAATTTTTTTTTTTTTTTTTTGCACCTTCTGTGCGAATGGATCTTGAACTTTTTAATGCTGATGTGGAAATATTTAAGACTGATTTTTATGTATCATAGTTTTCATAAATAAATGATTTTGAGTTGTTCAAGATGAAAAAAAAATATATATCGCCTAACAATTTTTCCTATGTGTATGCAAACGAAAATTATCTTCTGTATAACTCATTATTGATAGATGCAACGAGAATGAAATGCATGGATATCATATTATGAATCGGAGCTACACATAGCGACACTAATAAAGTAATACTTCCTATTACGTACCATGTATATATATACTTATCCAATTCGTTATCTTTTATTGAATGATGATAAACAATATTATGTGTGCTATGGAAGGTCCGCGAGTTTAAATATTAATGAATAAAATGCTCAATATTCTCAACAAAGTTTTATGAAGATGTTTCCTACCCACACAATCAGTCGTAATTTGATCACATACTCCGCTGGTATTACCTCTATACATATTATAGTAATGAATCTATGAGTACTGTAGATCATCAGTATAATAGTACATTTAACTCTGATATAACATAATTATTAAAAATGATTCAATTGTTAATACTTATTCCCCATCAATATTTCAGCAAATAATTCAATAAAAAATAAAATTGGATTGTAAAATCTAATTAATTGTTATTTTTCTTTTTTTCAATTAGTTGTTGAAAAAAAAAATATATTATGTACAAAAATAGGAATAAAGATTTTTTTTTCAAAAAAAATATCTTTTAAGAGGGTTGTAATGGTGTGAGTGTGTGTGTGTGTATAAGTAGAAAATTTGTGGATTTTGTTTTGGTTTTAAATAAAAAAAAAAAAAAACATTCTCTATATATGAAATGAATAATGCAATGTATAGTTTTTTTTTTTTTTTCTAAATTTTTTTTTTGTTTACCATGAATCAATCTTCATGGTACCATTTTCCAACAAGTTAGTATGCATCTTGAAAGCCTTATCCAACATATGGGGTTCATGACCACGACCAGCAGCTAAACACTTCTTGGTAGCAAAGTCAAAGTAATCTTGAAGCATGGGCTTATAATCAGGATGGGCACAGTTATCAATGATAACTTGAGCACGATCACGTGGGCAAAGACCACGTACATCAGCAAGACCTTGTTCAGTTACAATGACATCTAAATCGTGTTCGGTTTGATCAACATGGGTAGCCATTGGGACAATACATGAGACACCAGTAGGATCCTTCTTGGAAGCACGAGCAGAAGGAGTATGCATGATACTCAACTTGGAGTTACGCAAGAAATCAGCGGAACCACCAAGACCATTCAACATACCAGAACCACAAACCAAGGTAGAGTTGGCATGAGCATACATATCAACTTCAACAGGCGTGTTCATGGCGATACAACCTAAACGACGGATGATTTCGGGAGCGTTGGAAACTTGTTGGGTACGCAATAACAAGCGGTCCTTATACTTTTCCCAATTTTTGTAAAAGTGATCGAAACCATCAGGAGAGAAACGAATCGATGTAGCACTGGCGAAAGCAAGTTTATCGGAATCAAAGAATTCAAGGAAAGTATCTTGCAAAACTTCAGTGAAACTATTATAATATAAATCATATTAGCATTCGATTGATTTTTTTCTCTCTCTTAAAACCTTATATTATTGACTACCAACTTTGAAAAAAAAACCCACCCCCACTTCGGGAAACCACGGGAAAAATATATTATATATATTTGTTAATACTTACACAGTGACATCCTTGAAAGGAGACTTGGCCAAACCACCAATAACAGCATTAGCAATGTTACCGATACCTGATTGAAGAGGTAACAAATTTTCAGGAAGACGACCTTGCTTAACTTCATGACTCAAGAATTCAATCAAATGGTTAGCAATAGCTTCAGAGTTAGCATCAGCTGGAGTATTGGGACCAGTGTTATCTGGACGATCACTTTCAACAATAGCGATAATTTTTTCTTGATCAATTGGGATAGAAGTCTGTCAAAAAATATAAATAAAAAAAATTTACAAGTCAGCAATAAAGTAAAAAAAAACCTTGTATCAAACAAGGAAAGAAGCCGAGGTTTATCCCCCCACCCCAAAAAAAAATAAAAATAATATATACTTACGGTACCAATTCTGTCTTGGGTGTTCATAACCAAATAAGGCTTACGGTGAGGAGGGTTGCTACCCATGGTAATGTCGTGAAGACCTTCAAATGAAGGAATGCGGGTATTGACTTCAATAATGACCTTGTCAGCCATTTGAATAAGTTCGGGAGTGGCACCAACAGATGCACCAGGTACAATTTCACCTGCTTCAGTAATAGCAGTAGCTTCAACAATTACAACATCAAGCTTGCCATTAGCCTTGTCCTTGGTATAGTAACCTAGTAACAAAGAATAAAATAATTGTTGTTAATTTTTTTTATATAGTCATTTTCTTGGTACGAAAAAGGAAATCTTTAGTGTTACATACCATACATAAGATCTTGAGGGAACATGGACAAATGCTTATCAGCGAAACGAATACGACCTTCATTAATACCCTTCTTAATGTTTCTACCAACTTGATGAGGGGAACGACGATCAATCATATCAAGACCAGCCCAACGATCTTCTGTTTCAGCACCAGTTGAAGCACCAACGAAAAGGTTGAACTTCATCTTGCCTTGAAGGTTGTTAGATTCGACATGGTCAGCAAGAGCAGTAGGAATCATCTTGGGGTAACCGACACCAGTAAAACCAGACCAACCAAGATATCTATTTTATCATGGAAATAAAATCAATATACCATCCACAAAGATGTATTACAAGAAAAAAAAAAAACTTACTGGCCATTTTCGAAGAAAGGAAGAGTCTCTTCGGCCTTCATGACCTTGTTAAGAAGTTGTGGGCGACGAACCCGAGATTTCAAGGCAGCGCTGACAGAAGCCATTGTGTAATGAAAGGGAAAAAAAATATGAAGAAGGAAGAAGAAGTTGATATTTTAAAAATGTTCATCCAGTTTATATATATAATGATCGGACATGAACCTATCATTATATTTTAACATAAGTTTTAGGCGGTAAGCGCGCCTATAATAATGGCGGGACCTGCCATACTCAAAAAAAAAAAGGGGGGGGGGAAGGGAAGGAGAGAACGATACATCAATGAACCATCGTTTTGCGGAGTAAATTTAAACGGAATATTATTTATTTTTTTGAGTTGGGTTGTTGTTGTGGGGTTATATGGTTTTCTTTTTTTGAAAAAGAGAAAAAGGGACCTTTAATTACTCCGAATATGCATTTGTCTGTTTCAGTTCTTCCATGTAACTCTAATAAAAAAATAATGACGTTTTTTTATTCTTTCCCCACATCTAAACATATAATAAATAAGTATATTTTTTTTTTGAATCTTTTTTAATTATTGTTCATCCGGATAATGGATCAAAAGTTTTGATTTAAAGTCAGTTTATTTTTTTAAGTAATACGAAGATCAAAGCGACCCTTTTTTTTTTTTTTTGACATATTTGTTTGTTTTTAATAATTATTTGGATTCTTTTTGTGTGGAAGAAAATATATCAAATTATCTTCTTTTTCCTTTCCCCCACGGGGTGATTATGCTTTGTTGTTTCGTTTTCCGTCCTGTTTTTTTTTTTAGAACTATACCAATTTCATCGAAAAAAAAATAGTTTCGAAAGAAAAATATGTTGGACAAGAAGGAAAAAGAGAACGGATAAAACTTAAGGAGCGGGCTCCATCACTTCTATCTAAATTAGGCAACTTTAATGTCTTGTCCAAACTGTCAGATAACTGAAACTGCCAAAACCTACAGCCGATATAATTTCTTATCCAATTACAAAAATGTCTTTTAACATATTTTGTGTCTGATGGTTCCATCCGAGAGCTGGAAAACCCGGGGTAAAAAAAAAAAAAAAATAAGAAACAATTAATTTTGTTATTTTTTTTTTTTTGACGCTAAACATTTATCGCTATCAAATATGTAGCATTTTTAAGTACCTAAAAAGAAAAAAAAAGGTGTGGGGTTGATGATATTAACTACCAAAAAAATTATTGTACGTAAAATATTAAAAGAAAGTTAAAACTATAAGAGGGATCTATTAGTTCATCATAAATACTTTTCCTTTTTGTTTTAGAGTTATATGTATATGTATATAGACACGTACTAATTTTTTCATTGATATGTAAGTAATGACTACGTAGAATATATTACTTTCTGTAATAATAAAGCAGTAGAACATTCAATCGTATTGGACGTTCTTGGTGATCAACCCTAAATTATTATAATATATTATCCCATACATTATTACCATAGTTATCAATTTTTTTTTTTTTTTTACCATTCTGGGTGTTTATATAAATTGTTGTATTCCAAACCACTTCCATTCAATAATAATGTACTGAGTAAATTATTATGTTTAAAAAAAAATTAAGAGAAAGAAAATAAGACATATTATAGCCGCACGACATTGAAAGATCCAGTCCCCCTTTTTATATGCGAAGACTTTTTTTGTTTTTCTTTCATATGGGGGAGCTATCAGTGTTTAGAATCCGATCCTAACCTTTAGCCGTAGATGATGAAATATATATATATATATTATCAGCATTACTTAGTTTACTTTAAGCACATGAGTATTTTATTCTGATTATTCATTAACTATTCTGCTCTTATTATTCAATAAAAATAAGACTATTACAAGTATCTCGTTTTACTTTTTCGTTGACAGGTGTTTATTTGATTGATCTATACATAATAATTGAATTATTACTTAAAAGTCCATTTGAATGAAATGCTACATAACAATAAGAAAAATATTTCGGAGAGTCGCGGGGATTTTACACTTCGCCTAAACGAAATATATAAGTTGCAGCGGAGGGCATACTAAATAATGATCTAGTCATCTAAGGTCTCTTTTTTTTTTTGGTCCTAATAGACCGCGCAGTCCATAGTAGAAGGATGGATTGAAATTATTTTTCTTTCTTGTCATTTAACATATAAATCAAATAACTGAAATTGTTTTCCTATCGTTATGTTGACGACATCATCTGCTGTAATCCTATCCATCCCCAAAATTGAAACTTTATGCAAGTCAATCATATCATACTATAGTTAGTAGAAATCTTATAGGGTAAACATTAATAATAAAGTTTTGTTACATAGTTATACAGGTCATTCTATACCCGCTAACTCTTACACCTCATTAATTTAATCAAAAGAAATTGAAACACTTAAAAAAGAAATAATTTTGTTCATCTATCATATTCTATTCACCAGTTGATTTATTGTAGTAAAATATTTTATAATAACAAAGAACGCATTCAGCCAAAAAAGAGCCTAAAGATCAGTTTACCCAAACAAATTGAAGCTTGTCTCTTAAAACATACTAGAGCTTGATGAACGGGATTTCAGTCATTTTTGAGTTTCCATTTTGACACAATTATGTTTAATTTTATACATGTGTCCTGAATTGGCTTTGTCAATCATTTGATATCTTAAAATCATCTTGTTAGACACTGTCATTTGAATAATAAATAATTAAAAGATAAACACTTATTAACAAAAAGATGCGTGTACTACTTTTTGTATGATATTTATTTAATTCTACATTGATAGTATATATCACTAACTGATACCAATGTATTTATAATCTAGTTCATACATTATATATTATCTATTCTATTCAAAACTTTTATAACAAATGTCAAATAATTAAAAGTATCAATTCTTTTTTTTTTTGGGAAAAAAAAAGGCTTTTTATTAACAGATACTAAGAGAGAGATGCAAAAAAAAAAAGGATAGAGACATAAAAACTTATCCAACTACAATTTTTCTTTTAACAAACTATCAAGTCGACAACCATCCTTGGCAAAGTTACGAATACCTTCAGCTAATTTTTCAGTAGCCATAGCATCTTCATTCATTTCCCAACGAAAAGAGGTTTCATTATTAAAATATTCAACTTTGGGGATCTTTTGTGCTTTTGCCTTTTCAGGGTCTAATTTACGTTCCAATGGACTATTATCTTCTTGTAATTCACCCAATAATTTTGGAGCAATCTAATAATAATAATAATATTGAATTGGGTTAAGTTATTTTATATAACTAAAATGATATAAAGGAATCAAAATTGAAAAAAAAAGACATACAGTAAGGAAATCACAACCAGCTAATTCTTTGATTTCACCTGTGTTACGGAAAGAAGCACCCATAACAATTGTTTTATATCCATATTGTTTATAATAATTATAAATTTTAGAAACTGATAAAACACCAGGATCTTCTTTAGCTTCATATGTTTTTCCAGTTGAATTCTTATACCAATCCATGATACGTCCAACAAAAGGTGAAATTAAAGTGACACCCGCTTCAGCACATGCAACAGCTTGTGGGAAACCAAACAATAGAGTTAAATTACAATGAATACCATGTTTTGTTTCCAATTCCTAATATATATATATATATATATTGACATTAGAAAAGAATCTCAAACTCACATATAAAAGAGAAAATCTCCCCCCCACTCATTTTCAATTATACTGATTAACTTACATGAGCAGCATGAATACCTTCCCAAGTAGAAGCAATTTTAATTAAAACACGTTCTTTATCAACACCAGCATCTTTATATAATTGAATTAAACGAAGTGCTTTGGCAACAGTTGATTTTTTACAAAATGAAAGTCTTGCATCCACTTCTGTTGAAACTCTTCCAGGGACAATCTTTAAGATTTCTTTACCAAAATTAATTAAAAGCTTATCAACAGCCCATTCTACTTGTTCATCTATGTTGCTAAATAATAATTTAGTATAAAACTCTTCCTTTCCTTTTCGGTTTTTCATTTTTTTTTTGAAGGGGGGGGTGATTTAAAAGATATATTTTACCTGCTCTTGGATTTACCAAATGAAATAGCATCATCAAGAAGTGAACTATATTGTGGTTTTTGTGTAGCAGCTAAAATCAAGGATGGATTGGTAGTAGCATCTTGAGGTTTATATTGAGCAATGGCTATTAACAAAAAAAAAAAAAGTTCATATTTAGTTTCTTTAATTTTCTTATTAAGATAATAAAACCTACTTTCAAAATCACCAGTATCAGAAACAACAGTAGTATATTGCTTTAATTGTTCAAGTACAGACATTATATTTGATATGAAATGACAAAATAATAGAGAAGAATAAAAAGAAGTTTTAAAACATGGGAAAATTTCTTTTTTCTTTTTTTTTAAAACCATTTGCTGAGTTTTTATTTTTTTTTGCATGAAAAACTTCTCAAATAAAAAAAAATCACCGAAAAAAAAAAAATGTGTAACAATAAGATGTAATTTGGATGTAACAAAAAAAAAAAAAAACTACCATGACACTTCCTCTATCAGCAAAGCAACAGCAATTGCCTGAATATATGTGCTTTAAGCATATGACTGAAAAATTTAATAATACGTCATTATCAATTCGTCCATTGATAGATGCATTTCCT
>JAEPRB010000355.1:0-31972 GCA_016758965.1 Circinella minor
TTGCTATTCGAATGATAAAAGATAAAAGTGAAACATTTTTTTGATAAGAGCAAAGATAGGTTTTATTTTGATATTAAGCATACGTACGTATTAGATACGTTTATATTATTCCATATATTGAAGCATGCAATATACTATTACTATACATGGAAAAGCAAACAATTGATAAGCTCCCATGACCAAATATTATACACTCTTTATTGACAATGCATTCAATCTTACTGTTTTGTTAGATATATAAAAAGATTCGTATTTTCTCCACTAAAAAATTATTTTCATGGCCCGTCGTCGACCAAGGAATCCTTCAACAAGACATACTAATACACCTACCATGATTAATATGAAAAACAGTAGCATAATCATGGCAGGTGGTGTAAGTAACCTTCCAGATTACTTACGACGTGGTATTTTTGACCAACCCACCAACAACACTCTTCCTGGTGCACTTCGGCGGTTCCGGTGGCCGTAGTGGCGATGGCCCGTGGTGGTTTTCGCGGCGATGGCCCGTGGCGTTGGCCATGATTGTGGTAGTTTCAGTTACCATAATAATACGTAATAACAATACTGCTTATGTTGAGATGTTAGACAGAGAGTTAGAACAATATTTATGTTCCAATTCAACAAAGAAAAAAAAAAGATTGATTTTTTTTTTTTTTTGCATTGCGAACCTTCCACCCACCATTGTTTCCATTTTTTTATTATTATTATTTTTAATACATAAATCAAATATCAAAAGTATTTTAATTCATATTTGTGCTTAACAACAACAATATACCTAATAAAATCTTTTTTACGCTTATGTATTGTATAATTGATTGAAACAAATAAAGTGAAAATAACTATTCACCTTTTTTTTTTCAATACAAGTGTAACGTTTTTTCAGTGAAGGATCAAAAAATCTTAGTAATATATTATACAGATACATTTTTATTATCAAGTCAATTATCAAGTTAAAATAGGAAAATACGTTTTATTAAATAAAGATGACATACATGTATATCTTAAAATCAATAGGTTAAAAAAAAATCCTTTGTGGCAGAGAGCGGATACTTAATTAAAAAAAAAATAAGGTTATCAACAGGTAGAAATTTAAGCAAATTAACTCTTACAACTATTAAAAAATGTCAAAGACTCATGGTAAGATTTGAAATTAATTATTGCAAAAGAAACAAAAAAAAAACCCCCTTACAAGATACAAACATCTCACAAATTCAGTATTACCATTTAAAAAAAAATACCGATTGGCCATTATGATAATAACCTAATAACACTTCAAGTAAACGATCGATCTATACAAGAGGTTTGTCATTAATTGAAATAAGATTACTTTATACTCAATTTTTTATTTTTGATTCTAATGAAATGCACGATATTAAATGTTTACTCTTTTTTTTTTTTTCAGTTCATAGTATATTTAGGGGTCAAAACAATTTATGTACACGGTAATACGCGAGTGGGTGTAGTGACGATTTTATGGGAAAACAATAGAATTGAAAATCAACTAGAAGTTACTCAAGATCCCACAACACCACTTAATGTTGTTTCACTTAACTTTTCTGTAAGTGTATATGAAAAGAATGTGAGAGAGAAAGTGAAAGAAAACGTATATTAAATAATTATATAAAAATATTCAGGGAATAATTAAAGCTTTAGAATTAACCCCAATTGATGAGCCAATAAAAATCATTACAGTCAACAATACAATTGCTAGCTGTTAGTAGTATGAATTATTATTATTATTATTATTATTATTTATATATTTTTGATTATTAACTATTATTTTTATTAATTAATAAATAGTTTTTAATAAACCATCAAAGTATAAGAATGCAGTTAATAAAAGCTCTTACTTTAAACAAATGGAACCACTAGTAAAACGAGTCAAGGAATTAATCAATACAAGGTATATTAAGGTACTTGTTAATTATATTTATTCTCTATAAATTAATTGCCTTATTTCCATTCATATAAATATCATGTTAAATATATTGTTATATTAGCCAAAAGTAATCCACGCTGGTTCTGACATAGTAAGATTACACTATTGTAATGAAGCTAAAAAGATTGCAACATCAAAACTCCAAGAATATGAAATAAATTATAGACAAGAACAACAAGAATTACTTAAACATCGACTTCAACGAGATATCTATGCATCCCAAAAATCCATTCAATTATCCAATTTTTCAACAAACAACCAACATGTAACTGGATCATCATCATCATCATCATCAACAACAACTCAATTATCGACAGGATCACACTCAATACCTGTCAATAAACCGAAAAAGTCTAGTATATCATCATCACAATTAATTCAACCTCCAGTGAATCGTCTTCAAAAAAGAAAGCAACATGATTCAAATGCATATCTTCATCTCAGTCAAAAAAGCCGTCGTCTTTTAAAAAAGTATAAATCCTTGATAGATGAAGAAAGTAACAATAATAGTATAATGAATAATGGACCTTCAGTATCTGAAAAAGAAGAAGAAGAAGAGGTAACATTAGATAATCCAGTACAACAGCGACAAACAGCAATAAACAATGATGATGATGATGATGATGATGACGATGATGAATTTGTGGACGCAACAGAAGAATTCATTCAAGATAATCAAAATAATAATATGACCAATCAGTCAAGTTATGTACCTACCTGGATAAAGAATGTTTATTCAAGTTTTAAAAATTCATTTAATAGATAGAGTATTTAGAAAGTGGGAATATTATCCATCATCTTTTTTTTTTTACGTATATCTTTATAATGATAACTCAGGTAATATATAATAGTCCTCATTTTACAAAATGTATATAAATAAATATATAGAGTACATTCTATCGTTTGCAAATGATAGTATTTATAGTAATAATAAAAGTAATTATACGGTATTATATTATATATACATTTTAATTAATAATAAATAAAATAAAAAATATTCTTTCTAAACAAGTCGATTATATTTCATAAAAAGTACTTTATATACTCTTATTGGGGTTTACGTATAGAAAATATACAGTAGTGTACCATTTTATTTTGAGGCTGTTAAATAAGTTGACAATTAATTGCTTATGCTACCATTTTTTTTTTCAGATGCAGCACATGTGTGTCGCAGCAAGTAAATAGCAAGCTGATAAAGATTTAAATACTCCATTGAATCATTTAAAACTTTTGTTGAAAAAAAAAAAAGAGACTTTTATTCTATTTTGAATCATTAACTAATTTTATTATTTAATAATAAGTAAGCATTTGAGAACCTAAAAAAAAAAAAAAAAAGTTGGAAAAAGGAATTAACGATTAAGATTGAATTATATATATATACATTTATTGCTTTTTTTATTTTTTATTTTCCTCTTTTATTTTATATAACAACTTTTTATTAGTTTCTCTTTCTCTCATTTATATTAAATAATTAAAAAAACAAAAACAAAAAAGTGTTATTGATGACGCATCGTACTAAAGTGAAAGAGATCTTTACTATGCGTTTCGCTGTGAAAAATGCTATCAAAGAACCACATATTCTTAATGAAATGAGTGAGTGGATTATTAATAAAATCGAATCTGGTGTAGAAAAGAAAGAAGAAAATGAGGTAATAAAAAAAGCTTCACTAAATCATATCACTTCTTTTTTCTATTAAATATATTAATTTGTTGTGATGAGACGATCTGATGAACGGATTCGTATATAATTGGATGATTCTATATATTTTTTTTCTATTCATATAATATGTATACATTGTTGAATGATTAGCATGATTTACAAGTTGTATTATCAGAAGCAGTAGGATCAAGTCAATCTATTATTCCTTCACCAAATATCAAGAATATTTTTTCAAAAGAAGAATATCATCGTCTTTTCTATAAGAATAGAGAAAACTTGAAACATTCAACCAGTAAAATACAATTCTCAATGACTGTTGAAGACATGATGAAAGGTGGTCAATACTTTATGGATGAAAAGGATTTTTATTTTATTGCAAAATATAATAATGATAAAGATAAAGATAAGCTTACAGAAGATCAGTTTGAAGATATAATGAGTCAACTTGAATATGTTGGTGATCAAAAAGTTCTTCATCTTGATTTGGTAAGAAGTATTCACTCATCATTCTACTTGTCTATTATGAGTATATATACTAATATACTGATATATATAACTTTATACCTTATATAGAACTCATCCAATATATCAACTGAATTATTGAACATACTACTTTCTAAAGAAACGTGTCAAACTTCAACAAATCTAATTCGTATTACGTATTGAGCATTGGAAAGCAAGACGTTTAAAACGTGATGGTAAATCTATTATACCACGAATACAATGTCAAGATAGTAGAACCAAAAAGAAGAAAACAAATCCTTATGTTTGTTTTCGTCCATGTGAAACATCAAAATCTCGAGCAACAAAAAAGAGCCGTAAATCACAAAAACAAGCCTTCAATAATTTAAAAAAATTACGGAATTATATGGAACAATCTCGTATTTTACTTGATATGGTTTTACGTCGTGAAAAATTACATAAACAAGAACTTTGTTTAGAACACACGTTTTTTGAAAAATTATGTGAAATGGAAGATTATGAAATGAAACTTGATATGCGTGATGATGAAGATGTTTTCCAATCTGATCAGACGAACGAGGAATATGAAATTGAAACAGATGTTACTACTACTACTACTACTACAGAATCTTCTTTGTAAGTTATATTTTTATTTTGTTGTTATTAATTTAGTTATCTTTAAATACATTAATGATTATCTTTTGTTTATATAAAAATAGAGCTACTATCAAAACACCTTCTATTTCATTACAACAAAATATTGTTGAAATGTCCTCTGTTATGAAATTCAAACCTGAAGAAAATAAAGAAAAAGATGCAGTTTATGAAGACGTAACACAAGTTAGTATTATCTTTTTTTTTTGTTTAGAGTTGCATTACGTATTCTAATAATTTAGTCTTGAATATTTATTTTATATCTTAGTATTCATATCAACCATTCCCAATGGAATTACCATCACAGTTCTTACAAACGATACCTTCTACTGACAACAAGAACAATTATAATATAAATACTACTCCAAAATTTCGAAAACGTATTGGTCGCGGTGGTCGAGTGTTTATTGATCGTTCTATCGTCCGACATGATACTATGTCTTTACCAGCCCCTTATCGATTTGATTCTGACTCTGACTACTGTGAACAAGCAAATGATGATTTGATAGTAGAATTTGAGGAAATGGACGACAGGTAAGAAAAATAAAACATATAACTATTTTTTCTCATACAAAATTTATGTATTGTGTATATAAATAGATTATTGGATTACCATGCTCCACTTTTATCAATAAATGATTATTCATTTTTATCTCAACAACCAGCAACAACCGTTCAATTATCTACTACTGAACCTTCTTCATCTTCTTCTACTATGGAAGCACTACCAAGTAGTCAAGAACATTATCCCATTAACCAAAACTTCTAAACGATAACAAAACTTACTTTTATATAAAATATCCTTTCTTAATAATAAAAATAGCCAACTATTAAATACTTATTATAAATACGTAATAACAATAAAATACATAAATTCACAAAAGAAATCCCCACGTTTACCTGTAATTCATAGTACAATATTTTTGTGTTAATATGAATACATATATACTTGCAAAAAAAAAGTTGCTGATTCTCATAGTTTGTTGTTCGATTGTTTTTTTTTTTTTTTTTTTTTTTGTCATGGAAATGCAGAACTTTTTTTTTTTTCCTTTTTGAAAATAAAATGATGTATTACGTACTAAACGCAACAAGTGAAAAATAAAAAGGAGTGGAGAATATCGAGGGACCAAAAAAAAAAAAAAAAAGTAAAAATCCCTGCCTTTCGTTCGCCAATGGTAGGGTAAAAACAACAAGCATTTCCAAAATTATGCAGATTTACGATAAGGAGACTAAAAAAAAAAATAGAATTGGTTTCACCCATTTTTCATGTTATACTAATATATGTCCTTTATTGTGATTAATAAACTATATATTATTCTCTCATATATATATAATATAAAGAACGTCCTTTCATGCTGTTACGTAGAAAATTGTTTGAAAAAAAAAAAAGAGATATTTATATGTGCGGTTACTACGTAGTTTTTCTTTTTTTATTTTTATTCTACTACTATCAAGTATTAGTATTATACATCCCATCTTCTTATATATATGTTTTTTTTTTTAAAAAAAAAAGGAGATAGTCGCATAAGAAAGTATAATTTTGAAGAAATGATTTGCTTTTTTACGTAGTACGTTTTTTTTATTTTTATGTACGTATATATAAAATATTATTTAGGTATTAATATCTAAAATTATCATTCTTATTTTTTTTTCTTACGTAAACATACTTTTACATATAGCAGTTTAAAATACATTACTGATAAACAATATGTTTACTGTATTGATTTTTTTCTTATAGCAAGAGTTATAGTATTGTTAATGTAGAGAAAAGAGACAATAGAATATAACCAACGTAAATTCCTCAAAAAAAGGGAGGAAAAGAAACTATAGAAGGATGAACGAGGGAGAAGAATAATTTACTATCACCTACCAAGTTTCTCTCCTTTTTTTTTTTTTTTTTGACTTTCTCTGCTTCTTCTTTATTGATAACGACACTACTATTCTTTATTTTACTACGTACACCCTCAAATAAAATTTTATATATATGAAAAAAGAAACATCCTAAAGAAAAAAAAAATCAAGTTTTTCTTGCTCAAAAAAAATAAAAAGAAAAAAGATATAAAAATAGTGGATATGATTCAACATTAGAGTTTTTCTTTCTCTCTTAATTATCTCTTTCTTTCTTTCTTTTTTTATATATTCAAAAAAAAAAAAATGCGTTCTACTTTTGCTACTTTGGCTTTCGCCGTTCTTTTGACTGTATCTGCTATTGCAAATGCTGCTCCTACTAAAAATGGTTCACCATCCGATGATAATAGTCATTTAGTTGCTAGGGATGGTCTTACTCCCGATCTCTCATTAGCAAATGTTGGCCCTGTTGGTGATATATTAAATAAATTTAAGGGAGCTTCTGGTGGTGGTGGCTCTAGTGGTGGCTCTAGTGGCAGTTCTAGTGGCAGTTCTAGCGGTGGTTCTAGTGGTGGTTCTAGTGGTGATTCTAGCAGTGGTTCCAGTGACGGTTCTAGTAGCGGTTCAAGCTCGTCGGGTGGATCATCTTCAATCATTGATCCTGATAATAAGTGTAACAGTCGTAGTGGACCAGGATTAAGTGATGGGGATTCCTGTACAGAACATGAAGATGATCATTTGAGAACAAATTAAAAATAAAAAATCAAATTACTTTCCCTTCTACTTTTCTTTTTCTTGTATTTAGCACAAAAAAAAAAAAAAGAGCTATAGTTACGTATTCAATTAATTTTTTCTTTTACACGAAATTAATATTTTAAAGCTTCTATATCTTCTCTTATTATATAAAAGGTTTTTTTTTTAAGAAAACTTATTATTTATCATTCACCCATAAACCCCTTTCTATTCTTCTTACTTATTTATCGTATAAAAAATAATAAATTTCTTTATATATTATTATTATTATTATTTATATGTCTATATTGAATAAATTCAATATTCTCATAACAAAATTCAATAGCTCGATGATGATTTTATTATCTTTAGTTATATTCAGCCAAGTCGTTAAAAGTACGTCTAGTGATATGTGATGAAAATCAATGCAGAATAAGTTGGTCTTGATTTAACTGACTTTATACACTTTATGTATAACATTTTCTTCATCTGCATAATATCTTTGATATTTTTTATTCTTTTTTTTTGTTATCATATTAACAGTAACAACCACCTGAAATTAAACCGTCATAATAATCTACGTATTTATATACCATGATTTAGTTAGGTATTCTAATCGTCTTTCATATTAGAGTACTGGCGTTAGTTCGTTCCATAGCAACAAATTCATAGTAACGACACTTATTAGAGCATAAATCATTGATTATCATTCTTATTACCAATAACTTTTAATCCACATGTAGTTGTAACTTATCAATAATAAAATAAAATGTAGATCTTGTTGAATAAATTGAAATTTTACAGACTTGCCCAAAATTAGTAATTGCGCGTTACATTTGTCGCGTCAAGAAAACTAAAAAAAATCGTTTTTTCTTTCTCTTCTAATCAAGTCCCGATACATTTTTCTCTTTTTTTTTTTTTTTTTTTTTTTTGGAACTCTTTTTTTTTGAATCAAAAGAAAAAAAAAAGATGTCTGAAAGACGATATACCGAATTCGAATCTATTCACTGTGGTGTACAACCTGATAAAGGAAGATTTCGTATTGCACCTAATGGTATTGGTTGGAAATCGAGTAGTGGTAAAACTACTGTTGTGAGTGTGGATGATTTAAGAAAGTTATCTTGGTCTCGCGCCGCAAGAGGTTATCAAATGCGCGTTTTACTTAAAGATAATACTGTGTATAAATTTGATGGTTTTAAACCTGATGTATGTTCAATTTCTGTATAAAAAAAAAAGTGAAGAAGAAGAAGAAAAAAAGTGACAAGTACTATTAAAGAGAATTGTTGATAATTAACTTGATGCATAATAATAAATAATCTTGGATCTTTTTTTTTTTTTTTTTTTTTTTTTTTTAGGATTTCGAAGAAGCTAAAGACGCAATCAAAATGTATTATAAAATACAACTTGAACAAAAAGAATTAAGTGTGAAAGGATGGAATTGGGGAAAAACTGATTTCCAAGGTACAATTTTTTTTTATTATATGCAATTTATTGAATGGACCAAGATCTGATCAAATAGAAACTCGAAATGAAAATGGAAAAGGAGGAATAGAAATTTAATCGACTAAACATATATATATATATATATATAAATAGGATCCAACATGATCTTTAATGTGACGAATAAACCCATGTTTGAATTACCACTGGGACAAGCTATTGGTACCAATAAACCTGGTAAAAATGAAGTAGCTATCAATTTTGTTGATCCTGGACAACCTGCACCTGAAGGTGTAAATCCAAAAGAAGTTGACGAATTGATGGATATTACATTTTATGTTCCTGGCACTGTTGCAAAAGAATCTGAAAATAAAGATAATGCAGATGCAGAAGATGAAGAGGTCAATGCTGATATGGTAAGTTTTTATATAAATAGGGTATAGGATAGAGTGAAAAGAAGGAAAAAAAAAACAAAAACTAACAAGCATATATCATATATATATAAAATAGGTATTCTATGAAAATGTTAAATCCAAGTTAGAATTCAGTCAAATGACAACAGAGAATATTGTACAATTCCAAGAAGTATTATGTTTAACACCTCGGTAAGTAAATACAAATATATATAAATATATGGATGATTAAAATAGGGTAAAAGGAAAGAAAGAAAAAAAAACAATTAATAATCTATAAAAAAAAAAATTAGTGGTCGTTACAATATCGATATGTATCAAGACTTTTTACGTTTGCGTGGTAAAACATATGATTACAAGATTCTTTATTCAAATATTATAAAACTTTTCTTATTGTTAAAACCAGATGAAATGCATGTTATGTTTGTGGTAATGTATTATTATTATTTTTATTTAAAAAAAATAGAGGTTTATACATATGTACTAAAATTCTTCTTTTTAATATATTTCCTAAATATTCTATATATATATATAGATTGGATTGGATCCTCCATTACGTCAAGGTCAAACTAAATACCCATTCTTGGTATTCCAATTTGTTCGTGAAGATGAGATTGATGTTGAATTAAATCTTGATGAGTAAGTTTTTATGGATATTCCTGTTACTATTTAGATGTAAGTTTATTAATCATTTATAAATTGTAGTGCTACTTTGGCTGATAAATACGAAAACAAATTACACAAGCATTATGATGCACCTACTTATGAAGTAGTTAGTACTATTTTCCGTTCACTTACAAACCGAAAGGTAACCGTACCTGGAAGTTATAGAAGGTAAAGATATAGAGGGGGGGGGAAAGCTGTATGTTAGTTTATAATATAAGAAAGATAGAAGAAAAACTATTCACTCACACAAAAACAAAATATATATATATATATATATATATAGTCATCATGGAGCTCACGCACTTAAATGTTCAATGAAAGCAAACGAAGGCTATCTTTACCCTCTCGAAAAAAGTTTTCTCTTTATTCCCAAACCACCAACATTTATTCCTCATAATGAAATTGGTGTTGTTACATTTTCACGTGTAGGAACAACATCTGGTGGTAGTTCACGTACATTTGATATGAAATTCCATATGAAGGGAGGTAATGATATTCAATTCTCAAGTATCAATCGTGAAGAATATGCCAATATTGAAGACTTTTTGAGACAAAAGCGAATCAAGGTCAAGAGTGTACAAAACGAAGAATCAATTGTTAGTTATGCAGAATTGGATGATGGAGAAGATGAAGAAGATGGTGATTTTGGTTCTAGAAAGAAACGACGAACAGAACCTGTAGCTAGTACTATGCTTGATGATGAAGATTCTGAGAGTCGTAAGTTATTGTTTTTCATTTTTCACCAATATTATAATTTACTAACAATTTTTTTTTTTTTTTTTAAAAAAAAAAAATAGCCGATGAGGACTTTGCACCTGATGATAGTGGTAGTGAAGTAGCTGAAGAATATGATTCTGAAGTAGAAGGTTCTTATGATGAATCTGAAAATGATTAAACAAGTTCAAACACCAACAATAATAAATAAAAATAAAAAACATCACTTTACTTTGTATATAATATATAACTCTCCCTTCTTTCTCTTTATTATTCATTTTATAAAAATAAAAAAAAAAGACAGCCATAAAAAAAACAAAAATCTGTTTTTCTTTTTCCCTTTTTTCATATGTTGAATAATATTTCAAGTTTTAATTTAATAGGATATTTATTTCATTTATAACAAGGTCATCAGGGTTAAAACCTGCTGATAAAAATCTAAATTATATATATTTATTTCTTGATTAAATAATGTTATACGTACGTATATAAAGAGTATTTTAAATAAGCTTTCGAATGATTATTTAATCCTTAGCAACATTATAAATACATATATTACCATGGAAATATATATTTTATAACTTAGCAAACCACAACTAAATAACCATCAACCCCCCTCCCCTATTAATGATCAGGTGAGCTAAGAAGAGTATAGAAGGAAAAAAAGGGGGGGATGGTGAAGGAGAGAAAGGGAGAGAATATTACGCAGCACTCTCAAAAAACGGCACTCTAAAATCATACAAATTCGTCACCGCCTTGGCTTGTGAGAAAGGAAAAAAAAAACAAAAACAAAAAAACAAAAAGTAAAAAAAAACACTACTACAAGATTGTTATCCTTTGCTCATCTAAAAAAGTAGTTTTTCAAAGCAAAACAAGACTAATAAGAAAACAACTACAATAGTCTCTCTTTTTTTTAAAAAAAAAAAAAACCGTAAGCTTTTAAGAAAAAAAAAAGTAACCTTTGGGAAGGTTGTCTGTTATAAGCGGGGAGGAAGATTAAAAAAAAAAGTTTTTTTTTTTTATTATTGTTGTTATTTTTTTTTTCATCTCTTTTTTTTTAATACAATCTCTTTTCTTTTTTTTTTATTTCTATATTATATTACTTTCTTTTTTATTGAACAACCAAAAAAAAAAAAAGAAAGAAAGAAGAAACTACTTTTTTTTTTTGCTATTATTTTTTTCTGATTCAAAAAAAAAAAAAAAAAGTTATTGGTCATGACAAACCAGATGGTGTCTCGTTTCAGAGAAAAAAAAGTGTCCTATAAAAAGGCTATGACTGTTTACAAGACGTCTCAACCAGACGTTCTTAAAGAAGCTGTCGATGCTCAACGGTCGGTTGGCAATATAGAGTCTGGTGTTGAGAAAGAAGAGGAGGACGAGGTAACCCTAACGTTCTCTATTATGATTGGTGCTTGGCATAACACTACTTGGCAACTTGTTGCTGCGGATATTTTTAATTGGGGGGAGGGAGTATCAAAAGGGGGTTGTTATTAGGAAATTAGAAAGGCAGATGATGAAAAAGAAAAATGGGGGAGTTGAAAGAAATAATTTTCATTATATTGAAAAAAAAAAAAAAAAAAGTTTGAGATTTGCTCATAAGTAATATTGTATGTATGATTTACAATATGTAGTATGATTTACAAGCCGTATTATCAGAAGCAAAAACGGCTGTGAAAACAGGCCAAGAAATTCAACGATTCATTCCAACACCAGATGCTACCAAAGTCATTTCAAATGAGGATTATGATCGTATATACAAACGCAACTTTCTTTTTAAAAAACCTACTAGTTATATTCGATTCTCAATGACTGTTGAAGATATGATCAAAGGTGGTGATCAATATTTTATGGATGAGAAAGATGATATATTTTTGAAGAAATATAATGATGAATATAAAAATAATAAACTTTCTGAAGACAAGTATGAAGATATAATGCATCAAATTGAATCTGTTGTTTCTTATCAATTACCTCATCTTAGTCTGGTAAGCAAAGTTTGTTTATATATATATATATATATATATATATAACTTTACCTTTTTTTGTTTTTCAATATCTTTTGGATAAAAATGAAAATGGTATTCATATCTATATATCATTTTTAATGTGCCTTCTTTTTTTTTTTTTACTTGATCAGGATCCACTCAGTACACCTGAACCAAATGAATTATTAAAAATGCTTCCTGATTCTTTTCATTCATTATCATCATCTTTACCTAATATCTTTCCAATTCTTGAACATTGGCGATCAAGAAGATTAGCACAAGGTGGCAAACCCATTATACCCCAATTACAATATGAAGATATCCTCAAAAATGAAATTGATCCCTATGTATGTTTTCGTCGACGTGAAACAAAACCTGTACGCAAAACTCGACGTACAGATCAACAATCATTGGAACGACTGCGTAAATTACGTAATGATATGGAAAAAGCTCGTAATTTGTTTGAAATGGTCTTGCGTCGTGAAAAATTCCGTAAGGAAACCTTGGTTCAAGATTATAATGTCTTTGATAAAAAATGTGAAATCCGAAATTATCAAAAGAGATTGAACATTGTTGATGAAGAAGCTTTGAATCCTATTTCCAGAAAGAAACGTAAAACATCAACCGATGCTGGATCTTCGTAAGTTATTTATTACTTTCCATTTATTGTCTTTTGTTATTGTTTTTTTGTGTGTGTGTGTGTGTGTGTGTCCAAGGTATACATATATATATTCATTACCTTTTTTTTTTTTTTTGGTTTTTCTTTTCATATATAGAACCACTATCAAGATACCCCGTAGTTTATTACGTCAAACTGGTGGTGAAGGTTTAGATCGTCATGATAAGTCACCAATCCAACTAGCTCTAGAATCTGAACTTGCAAAGAAGCGAGAAGAAGATGCTGCCTATGAAGATGTTACAGAAGTAAGCATATATATATTTGTGTTTCTTTGATATTACTATTGAAAATTTATTCTAATTTATTTTTAACAAAAATATTTCAGTGTTCATACCAACCTTTTCCAATGGAATTACCATTACAATTTTTTCAATCACTTTCCAACAATGATAACCATAATAATACGAATGATACCCCTTGTTTTCGGAAACGCATTGGACGTGGTGGTCGAGTATTTATCGATCGTATTGGGCGTCAAAATCATCATTATCAACAGAATCATGTAGCACCACATACACCAGATCCATTCGCTTTTGATTCTGATTATATGGAAATGGATGATGATTTAATGGAATTAGATGAAACAGATAATAGGTAAAGAAAAATTAAAATTAAAGAAAAAAGCGAAAGAGAGAAAAGAGAAAAAAAACCTTTTTTTCAACACCCCTTGTAACAGTTTATTATTTTCCCCTTTCTCCTTTTCTCTCTCTCTCTCTCACTCTCTCTCTCTCTCTTTCTAGAGCTCACACACTAAATCACTTACTCAATATATTTTATAATCGGATATAGGTTTTTACGCCACCGTGCTCAATTGTTATCAACGGAGGAGCTCCGAAATTTCTTTCCTGATATACCAAGACAAGTAGCAAGAAAACAACCATTTACTCCAGTTGTTAATAATAATAACACTAGTGGACCCTCCTCTACTTCTTCTGTTACTGTAGAAACACCAAGAGCTACCATAACAACAAATAATAATACTGGAGCAAACGGTAATACTTCTGTTGCTTCACCTATCATTGTTAAAAGACAAAACAGTCGTCAACGCAAGACTCCACAACAAGCTTCAGAAGAAATGGCTAAAGGAATGTTGACTGCTAACCTTAGTGCTGTTGTAAACAAAGTAACGAAATCCCACCAACAACAAATGCCATTACAGAATCATAAGAATAACAATGGTAAGAAATAAAAAAAATTAAAATGAGATAATGATAAAGAATGAAAGGAATGAAGTCTTGAAGGGGAAAAAAAAAAAAAAGAGAAAAGAAAAAAAAAATTCGGAACAAGGAAGTAAAAAAAAAATATATAATGGCTGACTGATTTAAGTTATTTATTAATTAGGTCCATCACCATTACAACAACCGACACCACCACCACAAAAATCCTCTACTTCACCTTCACCTCCTCAACAATACGTAACCCATGTTTCTTAAATCCACTTTACGAAGAACAAAACAAAAACTTTCGAAATCCATCATTTTTTAAAAGGAAACAAAAAAGTCAAACAATGTAGATATTATAAGTTAGTGGACGACGAAATACAAAAAAAAATCATTTGTGTATAAAAAAAACCCCCAAAACATATTGCATATATAAACTTAACATTCATCATCTCATTATCCTCTGTTACCCCCCTCTCTCAAATTATTTTTGTTCGAAGAACCCAAAAAATAAATAAAAATAAAATACATTTTTAAATACATTTTTCTTTTTATTAAAGAGAAAAGTAAACATAAAAAAAAATATATACGTAGTGATTGATTTATTTTATGTCATAAATTTCATATTGTTCACATCTGGAGCAATAAATACTTCATCATCTGGAATTGAACCATTAATTCCAAAAACGAGTGCCATACTTTTCCTATTTGGATTATTGACTTGAATTTTAACCACTTGATCTATTTGTTTAACTTGTCCATTGGTCACACTATCCACAGTAATATTCGATGAAGATGGCATTTTCATTTCAATAATCACTTTACTTCCAAATGCTTTCGTATCTAATCGTCGAGCATTAATGATGGCATTATATTGATTTTTTGTTTTATCAATATGAGTAACTAAAAATTGTGCTGTTACACGGGCTGATTTATAAGGTCGAGGATTGTTGATGTAAGACAGGGCTCGTTTTCTTCTTGACTTGGCATCACATGTACCACCGCCATCCTCATTGTCAGATTGTGCGCAGTAAATAGATTCACCATCCGTTGTACTGAGACATTTTAATCCCACAGCACAAGGAGTCACTACCCATTGATCTTGAACACATACACCAAATCCATCTTGAGTGCATATATATTTGCCAGCTTCAGAACAACTATCACCCTCTTGAACACACGATTGATCATCGTCTTTATCTTCATCTTCATCTTCGTCATCATCGTCGTCGTCGTCATGGTTATTATCATCATTAGATGGTGTGGGTGTTCCTGTCTCTTCTTTTGAATGCGTTGTTGTCTTGGTAACTGTTGTTGCTGAAATAGTTTCAGTAGTCGTTGTAATATAATCGGAACTAGTGGTGGTTGTAGATGTCGGAGTAGACTTATCAGTAGTGGTTAGACTGGAACTTTTTGTTTTTGTTTTCGTTGTACTCTTTTGATCATCATTATTATTGTCACTATCATCATCACCAGGTGCTCCATTCTTTTTATGAACCAAATTAGCCACAGCCGAAGCAAAATTTGGTTTGGTATCCTTATTACCATGAGCTTGTGAAGCATCTACATAATTCACCACATGTAAAGGGAAAAAAAAAGCCCGATACATAACCAATTTTAAAATTCCATCCAAAAAAAAAAAACCAATCCTAAGACTTTAATTAATTGATAGTTTACATACCCCAGATAGTAATACCACCAAAACTCTTTTTGTAAGAAGAAGATACTTTATCTACAACAGATTTCAATTTATCAAAAGAAATATAACCTGTGCTTGCAGCAGATTCGGATCCAGGAATACCCAAAAAGACTTTGGCATTCTTATTTTTGGCTTTGTTTTGAGCCCATTCATCCCATGCATCAAAGTTAAAATTAGAACCACTGGTTGTGGAACAATAATTGTTATAAAATTGAACATTGACGGCATCAATATCGGCTTCATGAAGTACTTCACCAAGCATGACATCTGGAAATGGACACTGTTATTATATATATTTAATATATTAGTTTTCTTTTTGTTATCACTTATGTATTACTTGATTCAATAAAATTATTATTTAATCTTATTGTTTACCTGAGGAGCTGCAGTAATATAATAATCTTTAGAAGAATCTTTTTTAAATAACTTACGAAGTTCTTTAACAAATGCCTTTACATTGTAAAAAAAAAAAAAAAGGAGCAGATTAGAAGATCCAATGGATTTTTAGATTAAATGCGTATGAAAAATATATAAAAATATGGACGTACAGTATATCCAGTTGATCCACCTCCTTCAATATCCAAATCAAAGCCATCAATAACTGCGTCACCAAAAGGTCGAGTTTTACTATCTCCAGCACCGAAAAGATTCCACATGGTTTTTGCAAACGTAGTTCCTTCATCATCATTTGAAAATCCATAAGCACCACTTGCTCCACCAAGTGATAATAAGATTTTTTTACCTTTATCTTGACATGTTTTGATATCTATTAATTGACAAATAAATTTATTGATCATCAGTATAGAAACGTTAAATGTTTGATTATCGCGTCAAAGAGTGTTATATTTTTTTGATACTTTACTGTTTTTCTATTTATTTTTTCTATTTACCTTTTCCAATATGATTACATTGAAGTAATGCCGTTCCTTCAAACGGAGCACCGTTACATGCATTAGCAACATTCAACGTTGGAAGATCACCAACATTGAAATTTGTAATAAAGCCAATAATAAGTATATCAGATGTATCGTCACAATAATCTGCAAGGCTTTTTTGAGAACTATCTGAAGCAGCAGAATTCTATTTTTGATATAATCATATATAAATTACAAGTTACGTATTATTATTGAAAATGTTACTGAATATAAAATTTGGTAATGTATTTATATAAGACTTTGATAATTTTTTTTTTGTTGTTGCTCATTTTCATATTTTTTTAAATAATCTAAATAGCCCAACATTTATATACCTGTCCCCAATATGAAACGACGTTGTATCCATCTGGAAATCCAGCCGATACTAATAAATGTTCTTGTGAAATATAATATAAAAATACAGATGATACAACCGTTGTAATTCTAAAAAGTTTGTTCCGGCCAAACATAATTACAAGATTTTTTTTTTAAGAAAGGAGAGGAATGAAGAAGAAGAAGAAAATAGATGGAGAGGATATTAGAAGCTCCTCGTTATGTTTTTGTTTTCACTATGAAGATTATGAAATATAAATCAATTAGTTACATTTATATACTTTTTCTTTCTTATATTCCCGGGTAAAAAAAAAAAGTAATATATTTATTTCTTACTATTTACAGCGTTGGTATCAAAAAGTGACGGATTTAACAGCTTTTTTTTTAATGCTCTGTGAAACATTTCGAAAAAAAAAAATTGTGGCAAACTAAATGTAAGATGATAATGTTAAAATTTTTATTAATGATGTACTTTATTTATTTATTTTATTTGTTCTTCATTTTGTAAGTATTCTTGACATAAATTTTCAAGACAACAATATTTTCTTTCTTTTTTTTTTTTTTTTATAAATATAAACATTTAAGGAGATATAAGAAGTAACAAGCTGTTTAAGAGTCAAATACATTTGAGATTTTTTTTTCTGTATTCATAATACTAATCGTTTTGCAGAATTATGTATAAAAAGTATTTAGTCATTGTTTTATATATATATATATATATATATATATATTAAGTGCATAAAAATTCTTCTTCTTTCACTACTATGTCAATAATTATATAGTATATATTTTATTTGTCGTGATCAATATTGGAATACAGCGAGAGGTAGAAGGGGTTAATCTGTGTTTTAGCATTTAAATTTTCACATAATTAAGTTGCATATATATTTATAAAAAAAAAACTTTAAAAGAATAGATTAATTGGTAATAAAAAAAATTGTCGTCATCATCAACACTGTTATTAAACTGTCAATTAATTTCACTGTGTAAATTATAACCTTCCTGTCTGATCGACGTTTCCGTCGTCTAATGCTTATGTATTCGGTTGTTTTTTTCTTTATTACCTATTCAGAAAAAAGTAAAAAGATGATGTCATACCAACGGTTGTCATTGTCATATAATAAAGTGTTGATGATTATTTATTTTGTTGTCATTTGTCGTATTTTTTTTCAAATTATATCTTCTCTTCTTTTACTGAGAGGTTGTTGACAACAACAAACCATTTTTTTTCTCGATTTGTTTCTATGACGTAAATATATATAGAGTATAGAAAGAAATGATTCTCTTATAATAAAATAGAAAAAAAAAAGTATTGAGATCAGAAAATAACATGCAACTATCATACATAAAAATTGATGATGTACAAATCATCAATTTATATAATAATTATTGTTCATTATTAATAGCGTTATTAGTAAGGGGGGCGGAAACGCCAAATTCTTATATTTTCACACGTTCACTTTCTTGCACATTTATATTCAGAAATTTTTTAATAGATATAGAAAACATCTGATCTATGTTTGCTACCTCATTTGAACACATGTAATAAAAAATGGGCGAAAAAGTATTCTTTCTAATATGTAGTGTAGCATCAATAAATATCACACTAATGTAATGTATAATATATTATTTTGTATATTATTATATATTCAACAATTTATATATTGAAATAAATGAATTCATGGGACGTCATGTGGAATCAAAAGAAGCATCCAGAAAAAATAAATAATGTCATTTTATAAGCTGTAATTACGTATTTAGTAGATTTATATATAATTTGTTGTTTTATTAAGTGATAAACTCTGACTGGACAGTACTTATAAATATATGGGATCAATTTCACAAATAAACTGGAAGACACTGTAGGCAATAACTAACCCGAATAAAGGAAATCTTCATGACCATGTACGAAATCTGGAACTTGGAAAAGGTAAACAGTTAAACATATACGGTACATACATACATACATATATATATATATATATATGTGTGTGTGTGTGTGTGTGTGTGTGTGTTTGGTTGCTGTAGGGATGTTCAGAGGGTTCTGCGGATCATCCAATCTGTATACTCGTTGTTATTTCTATCCCTTCCATACAATTTGTTTATAAGAACCATTTCCAGGACCATAATAGACCTCACTCTAAGAAAATGAGAATATAGGCCGTTTTTTCTTAAAGAAAAAAGTTGAAGAGAGTGAAACAGCGTTTTTTTTTTTGAGATCTTGTTAATGATGATGAATAATGACGATAAGATAAATGTTCTTTATTCTATACATTTTGCTGTTGATAAAATGATATATCAACACAGCTGTCGAATAATATCAATAAAGAAGATGGGCTTCTTTAATTATTAAAAGTCATTGACCAAGCCGAGAAATACCAAAATGTCAGCAAAACATCATGATTGATGATTTGCTATATTTCAACAGTTATTACTTATTATTAACTCTCGCTTGTTGCGAGTTTCTGTTTCTGCAACAAATAATCTGGAAATCTTTGGCTCACTAGCAATAGCTAGGAGAGGGTCTGCAGCCAATGAAATTGATGTAAAAGCTGTAATTCTTTTGTAATCGGCGCAGCAAAGCATAATTGAATGTACGCTGTATTTTAATATTTAAAATAACAAATAACTATCTTTATGAATATTATGTGTTGTATATTATAATCGTTGTTGCTGCTGCTGCTATTGTTATTCTTGTTTTAGTGTACTTATGTTTCCTCATTGCTACGTATCATCACTAAGCGTTACTTCGGGCATGAATTCATCGGCACTAGTATTCCAAACATTATCTTCGGTGTAACTCCAAAGGTCATCTGGAATATCATAGCTGCAGTAAACATCCATGCCATCAAAACTACATCATGCACTAATTTCATCACCATGGTCGCTATCACCTAAGTAACTGTGATTATTATAATCCAAGTCACTATGATTGTTGTTATAATTCAAGTTATCACCAAAGTTACTATTAAGCTACCATATTCTTTGACAAGAGAATTTAAAACCTATATAATGAACAATAAAATATTTATAGCTGAACATAACAAGAATAAATTGCAATACAGCTTGCACATCAATTTTAGGTTCTACATTTGTTGCGTTTGATCCACTACAAATCTCAAAATGCTTTGTTTTATTTACGGTGCGTTTATACTTACGTATTGAATTCATTTTGACAGGTCAAACAATAAAAATAGTTAAAATCGCTTCTCGCCGTACATTTGGTAATGTAAATAAAATTAAATAAAAGATAAAGGAATAAATGTTTATTTGATATCAAGATTCAATGCTAAAAAAACTTGTCTCCATGCCAATTTTCAGGTTTTTAAGGACCCCATTCCAAAGTGCATATTTATTATTATTTTTTCTAATCCTGTAACTTCGTGCAACAAATAAAAAAAATGATAACATAGTCTACACCAGTACAAGCCGAAGAATAATGGAATATAAAAAGGATTCGTTAGTTTCTTACACTTTTTCCCTACTTTTACACTTTTTCCTTTTTTTTTTTTTTGTCATTATTAATCATGTCTACAATAAATGATAGCTCCTCTGTTTCTGAAGACAACCAATGGTGTTTAGCCCATGCTCAAGAATTAAGCTTACAAAAATATGTTGAAAAATATGGTTTTACAAACAAACAAGAAGCAAACGCACGATACAGTAATATTTTAAGCTCGAAAAACTTTAAAAATTGTACATTGCGTGCCACGTTAATCGATAACTTTAAACGCTGGAAAAATACGACGTTTGAAACAGAGTTTTGGTCTAAGGTTGCTTTGGAGAGCAAAAAAAATGATGCAGTAGTACAGCTTGAATCTCAAGGTATTGATACGGCTGTTCATTTTGCAAGTGAAGCTGGAGTATGTTTGCGTGAAAAGCGACCAGCTAAAGAAATATCAAGGTAAATGCCAATTTTAATTTGTTGAAATGACTGATCTTCTATGAAAAAAGACCATAATAATTCTTTTCTTATAGTGAAAATTCAAATATACCAATCAAACGAATCAAGCCTACTTCTTTGAGTGAGGTATGTTTTTTACCATCTTGCTAAAAATGGGATTATATGCTTAATACTGATCTTTACATATTATATAGTTTCAACCACCAGTAAAACAACATAATGATGATGAGAAGTATGACACTGCTATACCTGAGCCCCACAACCAAGAGGGAGAAGAAGAATTAGATGGATTTAGCCAGCCATCATTCTGGGGTTGTGATGAGGACGATGATAATGAACAAGAGCCGAAGTCGGATCTTTCTGTAAATCACCATATATATCGGAAAGGGGATTATCATTTGATGGAAGAAGCAAATGAAACAGACGAAGACGAAGAAATTGATGATGATGAATTGACATCGTTATATCCTTGGATAATTGAAAATATTAATTTATCCAAAGAATGTCATGATTTCTCTGAATATTGTTTTGCGAAGACCAAACCTCAAGAGCTCGATGACGTGGGAATGTTGTAAGTAAAATAGAGAAAAAATAATGTTGGCTTTACTTATATGTTTATATATATGCAGGGCCATAGATAATATTTACGTCTTTGCCGAGTCAATTTCAAATTCTATCACTCGTCATTTCGACTTCTTTGACAAACATAATCTTATAATCAACACTTTGAAAATTTCGGATGATTTACCATCAGCTAGTCCTGCCAGCTATTTGTGGTGTGGAGAAAGCGGATCTGTAAGTAAAATAAAATAGTTTTGAGATATGTTGGAAAAGAAGATGAGTTTGTTGCATTTATATAATACGTATTCTAATCTATCATCACAGTTGGCGCGATGTTCAAAAAAAAACGATCGGATTCTTAAATGATGCTATTGAATCTGACAATGACATTGATCTTATTATCGCGAACATCCTTCATCGAATGTACGTTTAATATTTTTTATAACATACCGAGCTTTTGTTATAAATTAAGGTAGCCACTAATTACTTAATGTTATTCAGCCTTGCCCCAATGAAAATAATTGGTTATGTTGCGAAACGTGGAGAAGATACATTCGTCCATGACGTTTTAGCTCCTATGTTAGATGTCATTTTTTCGTTTGATATACATTTCAATCATTTCTGGTGCGTTAACCATAATCACTCACATATGATAAACTCGAGCTTTATTTCATTTATCAACGTTAATTAATCCAAAATTCATTTTATTCTTATTAGGGCAACATTTGCTTAAACAAAAACTTTAAGGATTACAAGCCAGATTTTGGTGTATTTTGCAATGGTCTCAGTAAGAAGTATGTTGTTCTGGTGGCGGAATTCAAACCAAGTGATGGTCGACAAACGTTGGAGAATGATTACATAAAAATTGGCAAAGAAATGAGGATCATGTTGAACGACCTGTTAGATATCGGCGTTAGATCACCAGTGGTTTGCGGAATATTAGTCATGAATGATCGGATGTTTACTTTCAAGATGCATTTAGCATCACCAAAATTATACGTCATGACAGAACTTTCTCGTGTGCAATTAGTAAAGTCAGCCAATGATCTTGCTTTGCTACCAACAATTGTTACACGCTTGGAACAAGTGAAGGTAATTATATTTAGTTTTGGGTGTTATATAATATTCAAACAATGATTCGTTTTTTTTTTACTTTCTGTTATATATATATATATATTAGAACATCTCGTTGGAAACCACGAAAAAAGTCCAAACTTTGAGTAAAAGTGTTCGAAATGGAAAAACAATTGCAGAACGGTCGGTGCCATTATATTGGATGTCAAAATCAAATCATTTATTGGAGCGACAAAATACCAAAGTCGAATCGTCGAACTGATTGAATAGTGTTTGTTGACCGAAGGATTCTTTTT
The DNA here is from genome assembly GCA_016758965.1 of Circinella minor. Lineage (NCBI taxonomy): Eukaryota > Fungi > Mucoromycota > Mucoromycetes > Mucorales > Lichtheimiaceae > Circinella > Circinella minor. Next base: position 23,134 of record JAEPRB010000355.1, read on the forward strand.
TCAAAGAGAAACTCACCCATTATTATTTTTCTTTTCTTTCTTTTTTTTTCTGTTGCCATGGATGATATATCAAGTATTATTATTAAAATCATTGTTGTTCTCTCTGTTGTATATATGTGCGTGTCTATGTTAGTTAATATCCCTAGTTTCCGGACCCTGCTTCTTCAATGTTAATAAACTTCATTACATCAAACTTATCGAATATTTTCAGGCTATTTTTACAGAAAATTGATAACAGCAGTGTTTAGTAAACAAAAAGATATCATCTTTAATAATCTATCATACCTACAATGTTTATAAAGTATACAATAAAACATTATAGTTTGTCTTTTCTCGATACAAATTATAATGACTATTTATATGTTTTGTTAACTATGTTAATCTTTGGCTAATACTGATAATATAAGAAAAAGTGCTTAATGGTCTTTGTTGAATCTAGGAGAGAATCGTAATGATGACTTGGCGGTTGTGGATGTGGACAGATGATTATTTGTTTTGATGGCGCGTAGTTGATTTATTATTTTGATAACCCCATATAGTTCCCCATCAAGACATCCTCTACATTTTTTTTTCACACTACCATTTTTTCTCTCATATTCTTTTGTACTTTTATATAATCGATTTGAAATTATCACGAATATATAAGATTTTATAAACAAATATAAAATAACTGATAGAAGCACCCTAAATTGGTTGACCTTTTTACTAATTCTATGTAGTAATCAATGTCTTACATATTGGCAATAATTTTTTAATAGTAATAACTTTATAATAGTAATAATGATACAATCGAATTTTTTCGTCTTAAATAAATAAGCATGTATTAAATAATGAACCATATTTGTTTTGATCAGTGACTTTTTTTTTTGAATGATCGTTTTAGTTGACATGTCACCTTAAAGCAAAAGACCTTGGTAATCTTGTAGCAAGTAGTGGCCCACAATACTGGATGTCGCAGGAGAACCGAATCCAATGCTAGCCTTCAGCGGACCGTATGACCCTGGCACAGCTGTCGCATTTGGCTCGATGTCGACAACCATAACCTGGTGGTCCATCTCCTACAACATGGTGACTTTTCAATATATTATCATACTATCAAATTTTTTAAAAAAAATCATTATTCTCGTGCCGTCTCAAATGTTAATAATCCACAAACAGTGTCACGAGTTTCATTATTGAAAAAACAGAATAACAACATATACCTTGTTCATTGCTAAACCGCACTTGTACATTAAAGAGGAGCAACAGTGCCGTTAGCCAAACTGGAACCTTTTAAGACTTCCAGGATTGTCACAGTGACCGCAGGCTAGGACAGTATATGACGTTGCTGAATGGTCCGCTCGTTCTTTAATGCCTACAGGAGAACCGAATCCAATGCTAGCCTTCAGCGAACCGTATGACCCTGGCACAGCTGTCGCATTTGGCTCGATGTCGACAACCATAACCTGGTGGTCCATCTCCTGCAACATGGTGACTTTTCAATATATTATCATACTATCAAATTTAAAAAAAATCATTATTCTCGTGCCGTCTCAAATGTTAATAATCCACAAACAGTGTCACGAGTTTCATTATTGAAAAAACAGAATAACAACATATACCTTGTTCATTGCTAAACCGCACTTGTACATTAAAGAGGAGCAACAGTACCGTTAGCCAAACTGGAACCTTTTAAGACTTCCAGCATTGTCACAGTGACCGCAGGCTAGGACAGTATATGACGTTGCTGAATGGTCCACTCGTTCTTTAATGCCTATAGGAGAACCGAATTCAATGCTAGCCTTCAGCGAACCGTATGACCCTGGCACAGCTGTCGCATTTGGTCAGATGCTGATAACGATAATCTAGCGTTCCATCTGCATCAATAACAACCAGTTTCATTGATCACACCTTTATATACATAAAACTTGATCAATCAGTTTAGTATCGAGAGTTTCAATGTTCCCACTGCCAAAGAAAAAATATTTTTTCCACTTACTTTTTTTTCGTGAGCAACTATCGGACCTTACATCAGAGCAAGTAAAACAGCACTGTCAGCCAAACTACCACCTTCCTCTTAGTATTCCCCATCTTTTATTACATTGACTGTAGACGAAGACAGTATATGAAGTCGATTAATCGTCGACTCTTTTCTTGATATAAGATCATAAAGAAAAAGACCGAGTATGGGGTTTCTCAAAACAAAACATCATCAGGCTTGATGAGCAAAGAAAGTTTTCAGTGAAAGTAAATGTGCGGAATTAAAGAATTTGGCTATTATCATTGGCTGAAGTTGTTAGTTAAAGCGCGGAGAAATATTTGCATAAGAAGCACCAAGCAAAATAATAAAAGAAAAGAGAATGACTGGGGGCGCGCCAATTATGAGCGGCACTTTAGTAACATGGCGCGCCCTTCGTCTGTTTTATTATTGCTTGCTCTTGTTCAAGTCTGCTATAATATATGAAACATGTATTAATATTTAAACCGGGTTTTCCTCACTACTTTAAATAAAAGAATTATGAATAAAATTAACCCATTTGAAAATCTATTAAAATCTATTTTATATATATCAAATTAAATTAAGAATTAATTTCTAAAGTAAAAAATCATCTACTGTTTTTATTTTTATTTTTGAAGGCTTCAGTAATGACATTTTGAAATATTTATGTAATGGAAATATTGTACTTATACTAATATTTGATGCTTATATATTAATATAAGCTTGATATTACGGAATCCATCGACAAGCAGGATTTTCCAACATAAGTTCATTCTAACAAAAAAAAATAACATTTGAAAACTATACCGCTATCTTTCATACAAAGTGTTTTTGTGCTTAAGGCTTGTATACTTGACTCATTCAACAAGATTACAACAATATTTCATATGAGGACGCAATAGAAGTCTTGTTTAAGAATCAAAACCTTGGTTCTGGAGTCTACCATGAGCTACAAGACAAAGCTTATGACTTTTAAAAGTGATTTCTATAAGCTATTTTTATTCATATTTATGTTGATTTGCCTTTTTTTTTATCGTTTTGTACTTTTATATTAGTGTCATCTTTTTTCTTTCGTTCTACTACGTATGTATGACCCATATTCTTTTTTCTTCCCTATTTATATAGTACTTTCTTACTTCGTAATCTGTATTACTGTATAAGAATTATTTCTTTATCCTATGTATAATAATCCTTTTTTCAGCTGCTCTTATGACCCCACTCATTCAATATTATATTTCATATGTTCTTTTCTTGTAATTTCGTTTATTTATGAGACAACAGAATATATTTACGTACGTATTTCTGATATATGCTCATATTTAGTACCACTTTTTAATCTGTGCCATACTGCTTCGCTCCTTGCCCTTGTTATTGACTTCTTTGTATAGTTACAATATATTGCATTCTTTTATAATTTTTGCTTCAGTAATTTTAAATATATTTTATAGGTAGAAATGGAAAAAAAAACTCTATGTTCAATTAACACACTATGTTAGATATATTGTTAATAAGTATTTTTGAGATTGTGAATATCTTGAATAAAAGAAGGGTAGACGAAGGGCGTGCCATGTTACTAAAGTGCCGGCTCAGAATTGGCGCGCCCGTAGTCATTCCCTAAAATATTGTCGTCATCATCAGCACTGTTATTAAACTGTCAATTAATTCCACTGTGTAGATTATAACCTTCCTGTCTGATCGACTTTTTCGTCGTCTAATACGTACGTATTCGGTTGTTTTCTTTATTACCTATTCAGAAAAAAAGTAGAAAGATGATGTCATACCAACGGTTGTCATCGTTGTCATATACAGCAATAAAGCATTGACGATTATTTATTTTGTTGTCATTTGTCGTATTTTTTCAAATTGTATCTTCTCTTCTTTTACTGAGAGGTTATTGACAACAACAAACCATTTTTTTTCTCGATTTGTTTCTATGACGTAAACATATATAGACTATAGGAAGAAAGAATCCTCTTGTAATACAATAAAAAAAAGTGTTGAAATCAAAAAATAACATGCACTACATAAAAATTGATGATGTACAAATCATCAATTTATATAATTATTGTTCATTATTAATAGCGTTATTAGTAAAGGGGGAGGGAAACGCCAAATTTTTATATTTTCACACGTTCACTTTCTTGCACATGTAATAAATGGGCGAAAAATTATTCTTTCTATGTAGTGTAGCATCAATAAATATCACATTAATATAATGTATAATATATTATTTTTTATATTAATATATATTCAATTTATATATCAAAATAAATGAATTTATGGTACGTCATGTGGAACCAAAAGAAACATCCAGAAAATATCGCTTTTTATATAAAACTGTACGTATTACGTATTTAGTAGATTTATATATAATTTGAGTTGTTTTATTGAGTGATAAACTAACTGAACGGTACTTATAAATATATGTCGTCAATTTCACAAAGAAATTGGAAGACACTGTAGGCAATAACTAACCCGAATAAAGGGAATCTTCATGACCATGTACGAAATCGGGAACTTGGAAAAGATAAACGCTTAAATATATACGGTACATACATATATATATATATATGTGTGTGTGTGTGTGTGTGTGTGTGTGTTTGATTGCTCTGTAGGGATGTTCAGAGGGTTCTGCGGATCATCCAATCTGTATAGTCGTTGTTATTTCTATCCCTTCCATATAATTTGTTTATAAGAACCATTTCCAGGACCATACGTAATAGACCTCACTTTAAGAAAATGAGAATATAGGTCTTTTTTTCTTAAATAAAAAATTTGAAGAGAGTGAAACGGCGTTTTTTTGAGATCCTGTTGATGATGATGAATAATGATGATAAGATAAATGTTCTTCATTCTATACATTTTGTTGCTGATGAAATGATATATCAACACAACTGTCGAATAATATTAATAAAGAAGATGGGCTTCTTTAATTATTAAAAGTCATTGACCAAGCCGAGAAATACCAAAATGTCAGCAAAACATCATGATTGATGATTTGCTATATTTCAATAGTTAGTACTTATTATTAACTCTCGCTTGTTGCGAGTTTCTGTTTCTGCAACAAATAATCTGGAAATCTTTGGCTCACTAGCAATAGCTAGGAGAGGGTCTGCAGCCAATGAAATTGATGTAAAAGCTGTAATTCTTTTGTAATAGGTGTGATTCTGTATTACCCCTATTTTGGAAAGTGGTGTTCTTACGCGCACAATGTTAGTTGAAAAACAGTTTTGAAAACAATAGCAATATGTAACAACAAACTAGTAATAGTAGTAGCAGTAGTAGTATCACAAGTATAAAAGATACACTGGAAATTAGCAGTGTAATACCCTTCATAAAAATTGAAAAACAAAAAATCTCAAAAATAAATATCAGCATTTGAAAGAAAAACAAAGTGCGGAATACACGGCAGCACCTATTCATGCAAAATCTAATATATAGAGAAAGACCCGTGATTTGTAACAGCAAAAAGGTGCCAGATTGGAATCTGTTGGTAAACTATGGCATCTGAAGTTAACGGATAAACAATCTATTCGTTATATGACACTGGAACAGCTAAAAACGTACGAAAATGGACAAATGATAGAAGAACATACGTCACTACAGTCAATACTAGTTGCAAACTTTTTGAAAACATGCGTAAAAGAATCCAGTCTGCAACTCGAAAGCGAGCAGCTGAATCAGCATTATTATTATCAATATTAAAGGTTCTTCGAATGGAACAAGAAGCTGCTGTAGTAGTCCTGAATTCTAATAATATCATCAATAATAACTTCAACATAGTAGTACCTTCAACAGCAAACAAAAGCCAATCCACGGATCCCGTACAAAGCAGTCATTGGTATTGAAAATAAGAGATGTAATACAAGGTTACCATCTTTTATAACATCACAGTAACAACTAATAATATTATACGTACATACTTTAGATAACAGCAATACCAACGCTATCAAAATGCGAAAAAAGTAGTTAAACTATTCATCAAGTAGTAGTAGTTTACCACCATTTAATTATATGTGTATTATTTATTTATTTATTTATTATAATCTACACTTTCTTCACATTCTCTCCATTTCTTTTTCACTATAACATCTTTTACTAAACTGGTTTATCACTAATTATCACTTCTTTTTTCTATTTTTATTAATTTATCAATTTTTTTTTCAATGGGCGCTGCATAATGGAATATAAAAAGGATTCGTTAGTTTCTTACACTTTTTCCCTACTTTTACACTTTTTCCTTTTTTTTTTCTTGTCATTATTAATCATGTCTACAATAAATGATAGCTCCTCTGTTTCTGAAGACAACCAATGGTGTTTAGCCCATGCTCAAGAATTAAGCTTACAAAAATATGCTGAAAATATGGTTTTACAAACAAACAAGAAGCAAACACACGATACAGTAATATTTTAAGCTCGAAAAACTTTAAAAATTGTACATTGCGTGCCACGTTGATCGATAACTTTAAACGCTGGAAAAATACGACGTTTGAAACAGAGTTTTGGTCTAAGGTTGCTTTGGAGAGCAAAAAAAAAAATGTTGCAGTAGTACAGCTTGAATCTCAAGGTATTGATACGGCTGTTCATTTTGCAAGTGAAGCTGGAGTATGCTTGCGTGAAAAGCGACCAGCTAAAGAAATTTTAATTTGTTGAAATAACTGATACTCTATGAAAAAAGTTGACCATAATAGTTCTTTTCTTATAGTGAAAATTCAAATATACCAATCAAACGAATCAAGCCTACTTTTTTGAGTGAGGTATGTTTTTTATCATCTTGCTAAAAATGGGATTATATGCTTAATACTGATCTTCACATATTATATAGTTTCAACCACCAGTAAAACAACATAATGATGATGAGAAGTAGGACACTGCTATACCTGAGCCGCACAACTAAGAGGAAGAAGAAGAATTAGGTGGATTTAGCCAACCACCATTCTGGGGTTGTGATGCGGACGATGATAATGAACAAGAGCCGAAGTCGGATCTTTCTGTAAATCACCATATATATCGGAAAGGGGATTATCATTTGATGGAAGAAGCAAATGAAACAGACGAAGACGAAGAAATTGATGATGATGAATTGACGTCGTTATACCCTTGGATAGTTGAAAATATTAATTTATCCAAAGAATGTCATAATTTCTCTGAAAATTGTTTTGCAAAAACCAAACCTCAAGAGCTTGATGACGTGATAATGTTGTAAGTGTATATATCAATAAAAATGTAATGAGAAAAGAAGACAGTGATAAATCAACGAGACCTACAAGGACAAAATTGAACTGAAGCTTATTAAAAAAATAAAATATTTTTTTTAGGTCCTTATCAGTGGACGGGTATATCAATATGCGTGTATGGAATAAATGTAGTCTTCCGAAGATTTGGTAATGATGACGAATAGCGACAATAAGATAAATGATCTTTATCCTATACCTTTTGCTGTTGATGAAATGATATATCAACACAACTGTCAAGTAATATCAATAAAGAAGACGGACTTCTTCATTATTAAAAGTCATTGTTCAAGTCAAGAAATACCAAAATGTCAGCGAAACATCATAATTGAAGCTACGTATTGTACGTAAGTAGATGCAACAGTAATTATAAAATAATGTTGGCGTTACTTATATATATATGCAGGGCCATAGATAACATTTACGTCTTTGCCGAGTCAATTTCAAATTCTATCACTCGTCATTTCGACTTCTTTGACAAACATAATCTTATAATCAACACTTTGAAGATTTCGGATGATTTACCATCAGCTAGTCCTGCCAGCTATTTGTGGTGTGGAGAAAGCGGATCTGTAAGTAAAATAAAATAGTTTTGAGATATGTTGGGAAAGAAGATGAGTTTGTTGCATTTATATAATATGTATTCTGATCTATCATCACAATGAATATTTACTTTTGTAGTTTGTTTTCAACAGTTGGCGCGATGTTCAAAAAAAAAAAAAGCGATCGGATTCTTAAATGATGCTATTGAATCTGACAACAATATTGATCTTATTATCGTGAACATCCTTCACCGAATGTACGTTGAATATTTTTAAAACATATCATGTAATCAAATATATTGAAACTAAAATAACAAGTGAAACCATCCATCGTAGGATAGGGAAACTTATATACGTGCCCAAAGAATAGACATATAAACCTAAAATTAAATAATATCATACTTCATATAATAAGAGACCTAATCGATTCTCGCAAGACATATATTTTGTTATCTATTTCTATCTATTTATTTCTCTTACTTTATTTTACCCATATTTCCCATCCATACGACATATGGTCGGCATGAAAAAAAAAATGCCCCTATGAAATTAAGTACCAAAGTTTAAATCCTCTCCATCGCCCAAATTGAAATTGGTGTCACACCAAGTTGAAAAGCTCAACCGTTAGTAAAATAAAAAAACCCTGATATAGTATCTCAATTTTTATATCACTATTTTTGTCAATAAAATGCTATTTTATATCAGAAAAATAATTACCTTTTTTTATTAGGACAAAATAAAGTAGTATTCCATTCATCAATTCCCCATGTCTAGATATGATTATTTAAGATGACTTTTATATAAAAATTGAATAATAACAAATTATCATAGTTTTTATTCACATGAAAATTATATACAATTGCAGAAAAGTGTTCCTTTAATACTTTGTTCTTTGTTAGGAAAAAAAAAAAAAAAGTGGATAAAAATATATATAAAGTTCAATATGGTGTTACTGCTGCTCATTGGTAATTTTGTCATTGCTTCAAATACAATATCATAAGATTTAGGTTGACAAACATCTTGTTTAGTACGTTCACCACGTGCATCCAATGATAATACACCAATATCAGGACCTAAAATAGTTA
>JAEPRB010000356.1:0-31899 GCA_016758965.1 Circinella minor
GTGTGCAAAGTGCAAAAAGCGAGGATTGTGCAATTTTATTAAGTAAAAACTGGGATTTTGGCCAAAAAGTGTGCAAAAAGCGGGGGTGTGCAAAAAGCGGGGGTGCAAAAAACGGGGTTTTACTGTATTATTATTGTTTTATTACTATATGCATCAGGTCTACTACTATTTTATTCAATTATGGTCTATTACTTTTTTTTTTATTTATGCATTTTTTTCTTTTTTTTTTCTTTTTCTCACATAACTAAGCCCTTTCTTTTAATGTTTTATTTTAACTTGACTTTATACAAAAGCACAACAATATGTATATTCTCTGTGATTTTTTTTGGGATCCATAACTCGCCTCCTATACCTTTTACTATGATATATGCTTCTCCTCTTACAATGAATATATTTTTCCGTTTATAATTTATGTAGTTACCATTTTTTCTTATTGCTATTATTTCTTTTATGTCAAAACATAGTCTATTCTCTTATTTATATCTTTCTCGTTCAAACGACATGTTTTCTTATATTTTATTACTATCAAACCACTTTCATACAAATATAATTTATTTTGCAAATTCAAATATATCAAGTATTACTCTTACTTCAGACTTTTGTTGCAGCAATGATGGTACAGCTAAGGTTTTTTAAGCTTGTCATTTACGTATATTTGATGTACACGATTACTTTACTTATTATACTATCTTCAAGATGAGAAAATTATTTTGTTCACGTTTTTTTTTACTGTATACGTATACTGTAGTTACTTTATATACGTAGCTTTCTTATTATTTCTTTAGAGCAAAATCAGATCAGATGAATATCTCCCAAGAATGGCTTTAAAAGATACCAAATATACTAATTGTTTTATGACCTGTTGACCTAATAATGTACATGTATTTTTAATGACATTAATGCAAACAGTAGAATATGTTGTATTATTATTTAATGTATTCTGATACTATCATTGTGAATACCTCACTTTTTCTGTTATTTGTATAAGTTGACTACAGTGTACATCTCTCAAATATCTGACGATATTTTCTTTCTTGTAAGTAAGCACCATCGTATGGATTCACTTTGCAGTGAAAATGAAATTCGATAACATAGGGGTCAATATTATATTATCAATAATAATTCTATATGCATTAATGTCTATTGGGACATGGATTGAGTTTATAGTAGTGTTTGAATAGCGCCCCTTTTATGTAAACGATGTATATAATAAAGCTAGAATTTCTGCATTGCTATATTAATATACTATACTTAGTATTACATAAAGCAAACAGTTACGTGGGATGATAATAATAATAAGCTTATTTACTCTAACGCGAAAAGAGAGGAATAAAAGGCACATTTTCACATATATTTAACCAGTAGATTCAATGTATCAAAAGTCGTTATAAGTAAATCTTAATTTGGATTCCATATTTGAGGACTCAAGAATACACCTAATAATATATTTGGTTGATAGTAATTTATAATTCTATTCATACTATGATTATCTAAATCTAAACATGAATCAATAAAGCACATGTTTCATACAATATAACTAAAATTAAAAAATGTATTGCTGTCAGTGTTGTTGATTAATGCCATGTTGTATATAGCATCTTTTTTAAACACCTTCATTGAGTTTCAGTACTAACCAAGATGTGCGAGATTATAATCTAGTGTTATTAATAAAAAGAATGACACGATTAAATTGATTGGGTAGAATAAGGGAATGCCACGTGCACATACATATGCAGAGGGTATGCAAAAAGGATCCGGTAAGCTCCCAGCGCTGCTGCGTGACGCTGCGACGGATTCAAAGCCAACACTGGGAATATCATAAAGGGGATTATTTAAACAAAATAGGAAAAATTTCCGGGGGCCAAAGGTGTTTTAAAGTCAGTGTTTCATTTCTATTTCTATTGTTTAACTTTTTTTTCCTTTGCTTTCTTTTCTTTTCCATCTTTTCCATCAATTTTTTTTTCTTTCACTCATATTCTACTCTTTTTTCTTCTTTATAAAAATATTATGTTAATAAAAGATAACTTCATGTAAAAAAAAAGACAGTTCATTTACAACTCCTTTTTGATCATATATTCAATTCTCTTACCACTGTGACCTCAAACTTGGAGGTGAAAATTGCAAAAATCATGTTAAAATGGTGGCAATATAAGGATTTTCGTTTGTTCGACGCATACGTATTTCCCCTGATGGAGACTTGGCCCTACTACTAAGTAGATCCTCGAATATCTTTCAATAACCAAGAGAAGGTAGAGCGATTTTTTGGCGCTCTTATGTTTAGATATGTTAGTTTGAAAAATTGACAAAGTCCTTTAATTATCTTTATATGACCAGTCGTGTATTCTTCCCAGTTGCTGTCTTCTTGTGGCCAATGGTAAGTTATAACTTTTCCTATGAATAAAAAAAATAACTATAGAAAGATATATGTGTAAATTGATTAATACTATAAATTTCCACTTTTATATTCAATTCTATAAAGTAGCATAAATTGCTCTGTTTAATGATATGTTCTCATCCATATATAAATGGGGTATGATTATATCTATACCACATTGAAAAACAAAGGACATGTGGTATTTTTTATTATTGATAGTATAGAAGAAAATAACAAGCTCCACTTGGTGCAAGTCTGCGGTCCTGCAACAAAAAATCTGGAAATCTCAGGGTTGCAAAACGCAGGATTGACTGTAGTTATCCGCAGCACACTGTCTTCTCCAATTTAACATCAAATAACTTTGTGTACATATACACATGTACCATGACAAGTCAGCCCCAATTTTTGGAAGGTAATACTAGCTAATGGATAGAATTAATAATAAGACAACTAAATATATAATCAATTTCTTTTCTAGTTTTATATAAATATTTTGATGAAGAGAATGAGGCACCTTCTTTTAAAAAAATTTACCTAAGTAACAAAAATTACATTATTCATAACAGCAATTTTAAGCATGCCATAGAAACCTGGAATGCTCGTTTTTAATAGACCAGCTTTAGATCGCGGTGTTGAGGTTAGAAAAAAATGTTTGTTTTCTTGGGTTTACTCAAATATCTAACTTGGCGGTTATTTTATCTATGGACATCAGACGAACAGCCTGATTGGTATACTATTATGGAGGAAATACTGGAGGTAGGTTTATATATTTAGGTATAACTACTTGGTTAAAAAATATAAGAAGATACAGAAAAAGGATATTTCGTGACAAAAATTTCCTATGATGCTTTTATTAATAGCTCAAGTCCGATGATCATACGGCGTCGAATAATGAAAAGCGTTCTTCTTCCCGTCAATCCACTAATTCAACTAATTCATCTAATGGCAGCGTAAGTAATAGGAGAAGTACGTATGTCGATAATGATCACTCCTGCTATTGATCGCGACTAACAAGTATCTTTTGTTTTTTTAGACGTTACTGACTGAATCCCAAAAGGCTTCATTTAAATCAAAATATGATTCCTTGGTGCGAGAAAAAATGTGGGAAATTGAAGAGGGAGTGTATGTGGAGGAAAAAATGTACGAATATGGGTTAACAGTTCCTTACGAGCAGTAAGTACTCTTATTTTATTCTGTTTGGTATTAAGATGGATCATATCACAACAATGTTACGTATGTAAACTGACCAGCAATATACACTTCTAGTGCAGTCCACTCATTTATCATGAATGTTGCTGATCCGTGCTGGGAAAAAGACTTTACACCATCACAGTTGGAGAAGATCCAATCAGAGTTTCTAAAACCTTTACCAGCATTGCAACAAGAAATAACGGAATTTTTTCCAAAAATTTAAGAATTTAGTAGGACATCTTTTTTATCAATTACATAAAACAACGACAGACAGAAAGAACTTACTAACAACCAATATTATTTAATACATAGACTGATATAGATGACATATGGGAGATAGCTGAAGAAGCTAGATTTCACCCCATAAAACAATTTGATCTTGATTTTTCAAAGCGAATGATTTTAGATATTGTTTCTTCTTACCGGTGGGGCAACATATATCGGACAGCTGTTGCGGGCGGTGAGCGTGATTTCATTATGCTGATTTGGAGAGCAATAGACATGTGCTTTCAAAACCTACGTGTTGACGCGTTAAGGTAAATTTAAATTTTTTATTAATGGGAAAATTGATACTAGTGTGATCATTAAATTAAACGCACGCTTAAAATATTTATAGAAGCGATCAACAATCCCTTGCTGGCTCTGCCAGATATAACGAAAATCGTGTGGGTGATGATGGACGCATTAAACCTAAGGTCCAAGGATATAAACCTGATTTGATTCTGAAGAAAGAACAGCTGGAGTATGGGGCAAGTGAAAATGGCGGTGCAGATGAAGCAGGTATTGGAGCGAAAGAAGTCACAGAAAAATATATCAAGTTGCCTAAAACGTTAAAAGATATGGCTTTACGCCTCGCCGCCGATCTCAATAATGAGGAAAAAAAGATCCGCAAGCTTCAAATAGTGGGAATAATTAACACACGTAAGTAGTGCTTTTTTATTTATTGGGATGTTGATTATATCATAAATCTGACAGTGTGGCGTATTATGAACTATGGCTGTTTTTCTTTCATCAGATCTCAGAATGAATAGCATGATCCTCGATATGCCAGCTGGGTACGTATGTAGAATCACGCCTCTGGTAGAGCAAAAAATTGGAGCTACTTTAGGAGAACAAATGTATAAAACATATATACCATTCTTAAAGCAGGTGATCATGTTAAAGGTACATTGCTAAAATAGGAAGAGATGGAAAAAAGAACAAACATAATACGCAAACTTTATCTTATCAAATAATCACTCTATGTTTATATACAATTAGATGATGGTCAAGAACACTATTGATGTTGTTACAGCAGCTGTTGATGACGATGAGGACAGTGATACCGAACAAAATCGAATTGGATACTTACCATTTGTTAAAAGAAAAAAAACAATTACTATACACCACGGCTAAAATGAGTAATAAAAATGAATGGATTTCCATGGATCTGCATGATCATTAATGCCATGAATCTCTATGAAACGTGTCACTTCATGGAGATTCATAGATCTATGCAGAATCATAGATATTCAGTCATATCCATTACCTATTTATATACAGATTCATGCAGATTCGTGGATTTTCAGCACCTAGTTTTCGAATAATATATATTTTACTTTATGAACATATACATTATACTGTAGCTATAACATGGTTGAAACCAGTTCTATTATATTATGATAGGCACTTTGAATAATAAAATTTTATTTTTGTGGGTCATTAACTATATGAGATAATGAAAAAAGTAGTAAAAGAAGTGCGTGGGAACACTACTTCTCGTCAAACGATTATGGTTTCACGAAGTATAAGTATGCGATTTCATAGATTATCACTCATATTTACAAAGCATGCATTTTCATTCATAATCATAGATATCTTTTCATAGATATTTGTTCAATTTTATGCAGATTCATATATCACTCAGAGTCATACATTGTCACTCAGATTCATTAAGTTTTGTAATAGAGATTCATGGATTTATTTCCATGAAAATGAATGATTGTCTTTTTTCATGCATATTCATAGAGAAGCATGATATTCATAACCCATAATTCATATTCATAGAGAATTAAGCAATTCCATGCATTTTTTAGCCGTGGTGATACCCTCTGCTCTAAATACCAAAATAACAAAGAAAAGAAAGTTGGATGACTGCTAGTTAGCAAATCCATCGTTTTCCTCCTATTTTTTTTCGCTTCTTCATATACCTCAACTCATAAGTTCTTCATCCTATCTTTTTCTCAAAAACATTTGTACAATACCCCACATTCATCATCGCAGTTATTTTTTTCCCTTCTGCATGAACTCATTTATTATCTTTTCAAAGATTCTTAAACCAAACGACATTCATATCTCCATACCTGTAATAAGGCTATATATATATATATATATATTTGCATACCAATATAAACATAATTATCATCTGTTATTTTTATACGTACATCTCTCTAAGGAAGTTAGCAACACAGCCCCATGACTAAGCTTACTACAGTGGCCGAGCTACTCTGGTTGCTAAGGATACTGCAGCGGCGAAGCTTATCGTAGTCCACAAAATAAGATTTTATAGTACTTGCCCTGGTTAATTAGAAGTTACCAATTCCCACAACGGTACCACCGTTAATATAATTAACATTACCCCGAATTGTTATCATAAGTTGAAAAAAGATATTATAAATAATCGTTACGTGCTTTTATTAAGTAAAGGACATCCAGTTATATGATATTGTTCAAGCCAGTAAATTTTGTATATTATGTATATTGAACTTTAGATATTACAATCTCACAATCCCAGGTGAAAACAAGGTACGTAAAATCATTTAAACCACGAATAGATTTGAAAAATTAAAAACTTAGTAATTCAAAAAAGTCCAGGATTTGAAATCCCGTACTAATGATTTATTTATCAGTGTCCAGCTGATTTCAAATACGAAAAAAGGATATATAATTAAATTAAGTATAAGTTATAAACTTAAGCATGAATAAAATTCTTTGCTTCTTGTTGTAATGCTGGTAAAGGTTTTAGAAACTGTGATTGGATCTTCTCCAACTGTGATGGTGTGAAAACCTTTCCCGAGCACGGATCAGCAATATTGATGATAAATGAGTGGACCGCACTAAAAGTGTATATTGCAGGTCAGTTTACATACGTAACTTTGTGATATGATCCATCTTAAGATCAAACACAATAAAATAAGATAATTAGGAGCATTTACTGTTCTTAAGGAACTGTTAACCCATATTCGTACATTTTTTCCTCTACATACACTCCCTCTTCAATTTCCCACGTATTTTCTTGCACCAAGGAATCATATTTTTTGAATGAAGCCTTTTGGGATTCATCCAATAAGGTCTAAAAAAACAAAAGATACTTGTTAGTTGCAATCAATAGCAAAGAGTGATCATTATCGGCATACTTCTCCTATTACTTACGCTTCCATTAGATGAATTAGATGAATTAGTGCATTGACGGAAAGAAGAATATGTCTTTTTGTTATTTAATTATTAGACTTGTGCTATTTTATAGAACCATTATCAGAGATATTTGTCACAAAATATCATTTTTCTTGATGTTTTTATAACTTTTAAATAATTAGTTATATGTAAATATATATAAACCTACCTCTAGTATCTTCTCTACAATACTATACGAATCAGGTTATTTATTTGATATCTATAGATAAACAACTATTTAAGTTAGGGATTTGAATAACCTAAGAAAACCAGCATTATTTTCTAACCTCGATAATGTCGCTTCATTTAACACTGGATTGGATGATGATTATAATGTCCATACAAAATTATCATCAACTGTAGGAACATCAAAGATGGGCTCGACAACACAGAATTTATAGAATGTGAATGATCCAACGTATATATGAATCAATGTGAGCGTACGCTTTAGTGTAACTATGACATTTGGGTTTTTCATCGTGTAACCATAGTTTGTAAAATCTTCTTGATCTTCTTTATCATTATCGTCATCTTGAACGTTATTATATAGATTGCAAACCCCTTTTGTGTAGGTCTCTTCGCTCTAACTTCAAGTATTCTGAACTCTTTGACCTTTTCATGGTGACCAGGAGGACATTCTTCGATCATAATGTAGTAGAAATTTTTTTTACTTCATGCTCTTCTACTTGATTAAATATAACCTATTAATATGATGAGAAAATCAATCAAAAGAAAAATAAAATTAAACATATGAAAAATGATCACTTCATATATCTATTTTATCGTTCTTATTATTTACCTGGCGAGGAGATTAAGACCTTCTTATAAAACATTTATAACAATGAAAAAATTTAATCCACCGTTCTTGAGCCATTGAATGGTATTTGAATGTCAAAAAAAAATCGTGCTGTTATATCGTAGACATCATTTTCTTTTAAAAATTGTTTCCATTTTTTTTTACTCTATTTATCAATACTTCTTTCACCAAACATCCGTTCGGCATTAGCATCACAATTGCATTATATTACTGAGGTACTAAAACCAATTCAACCCACAAAAACGCATCCATACATTTTTTTTATTTATACAAAGTTAGGTATAAAAAGAAACAAGCTTACATTTTATCCCTTTAATCGTTACTCTCGTTCTTTTGTCAGAATATACTTAATTCAGATGATGATAACCAAAGTTTTTATCACTTTTAATATCTAAAACAGCCAATATAACCTCATTAACTGCATTTTGAAATAATTTATATTTGGTAATCTTGAGGTACTGATGTTTGTTGTATTCTTTTCAAGACTGTAGTTTGCTGTCTAAATTCTTCGATACTATATTAGATACTCTGTTGACAGCGTTATACTCTAGATCGTAATTGTGCTCTTTTTTTAAACGTTAATTTTATTAGCAACAGTCGAACAGAAGGTGACATGTTTACATATTCCAAATCAAGATAGTGTTCAGTTTATTTTTAATTTCATCATAAATAAAAGAAAATTGATATAGTTGTAATTGTCGTTGTCTTCATTATTATAGTCCATTGTTGTTGTTGTTGTTGTTGAGAAGAAAAATTACAAAGAAAACGGTGTTATCACCGCCCTTTTTTTGTTTTAGGTTAAATTGGTAGAAGGTTGTCGCACATTGAAGATGTGACTTGATTCTCTTTTACGTTTACAGCTTCGCCAGGTTTATATTATTTCGCCCATGCTTCGCTTAAGGTTTCCCTGACCATAATTTATCTCGATTGATTGTGCGAACTTCTTGCATCAAAAAATACAACAAAGGCTAAGTAGTAAATCTCTTTATTTTCTTCCTTTTTTGTTCTCTTTTTTCTTTCAACCTAGGATCTCTGTTGCGGGTGCGTCCTTCTTCATGTCCCAGTGGTGAGTGTGGAATAACTGGTGATAGTTGCGTGCCGCCCAGTCCCTCAGCATTCACTGCGAATTGTTTCTTATCTTGATATTTCTTATTTATGGTAAATTCGAACTATTGCTGATTTTGTGTTTTTACTAACTATTTAAAACTTTTCCCGCATATCATAGCAACGTAATACCATGGAGCATTTCAGAATCAAACTTGGTAATATGTCGGGATAGTGCCTTTTACTATCTGTTGTAGAGATACACAGGCTGAGTATAATATTTAATGACGACATAAAGGATATATGTTATGTATGGACGACCTTATTACGATGTGCAGTTGTTATAAGCAATCATTCCGATCAAAGAAACACGTGAATTTTTGATTTAATATAGGAGTCAAGCAATAATGGTGGTTCTACTAACGTCCCTAACTATCGAAGTAAGGCATACAAGACATAAGGAAAAACAAAAAAGATAATCAGGAGATGCCATATGCTCCGCAATTATTACGTATTATTTTTTATTGAGCTTTACAATATCATATAATAAACTTTATATTCTAAGTTATATTATTATCTTATGTTGTTTACGATTATTTATTGTATACTGTCTATCGATTTATACAGCATACGTATATTATAGTATAATAAATTTTTTATCTACCATCGCTCAAATAGTATATATTGGTGTATTACGATAGTAAAAAAAAGTTACATCATGGAGATTTAACTACTTCTTGGAACTCTAGGTATATAACAATAATAAATATATAGTGGGAGGATAAGATCTTGTTATTAAAGAAAATTTGAATAGTGTCGCTATGAACAAATGATCATAATTTTTAGTGCGATACATGACAACGATGAAGGAAGCTTATGATATATTGTTATTTATTTGTATCAGTAAGTAAAAAAAAAAAATAGCTTAGTATAGTATCACTGAAACTGAAGTGAGGTGTCAGAAGTATATCAGTAACCTACTACCATCGATTATTTATATCTCTTATATTACAAGGCTATTACTTGATTATCAGCGAATTATTATAGTGGAAAGCTAAATTGATTTCAATGTTACATTTTAATTTTTTTTTTTTTTTTTTTTTTTTTTTGAAAATGAAGGATGTGAAATTACTGTATTGAGTAAGTTACAATATTATCTATCAAGATCTCACTCATAATCATACGTACCGTCTAGAATTCTGTTTATTTCTTCGAACGTAAAGTAATAAATATCTATTTCACGTATTGAGATACATTTTATATCTGTGAATATGTGCATTTACCTCACTTTCATTTATATTTAATTATAAGAAATAAATTATTTACCATACGTAGTAACTAAAAGAGCGTTTAACTCTTTGGATCGACAGTGCTAAAAACTGAACTTTCAAATTGATTGGACAATGATGGAAAAGCAATTCCCACATTTGCTGAGAAATTTAAAGATTTCATGATAATTTTGAACTATGGGTAGAAAATAGGTTCAGAACGAAAACATGTACAAAATTACACAACATGAGTTCCATAAAAAAAAGGCTTCTATAGTTCTCAAGTGTCTTTTTTTTACAATACGTAATTGCATAGAATTGCTTGGTTCTATAAAATCTTCCAATTTTCATATATATATATCTAAATGTATGGATCCATTGAAAGCGAAGAAAAAAACAATTAATTATATTCATTTTTTAAAAAATATATTAATATTCTCAACCTTTTCATCTTTAAACACATTGAATGCGCAGGTCAATGTCAATTTCCGCTTATTAGGCCCTGGATACTTCGTTTGTGAACTGAAGGATCCAGTTGCTGTCCACAGTCTTTTGAGCCACTCTGCGTCTGTTAATCCAAACGGTACTAATCGAGGATGGTAACTGCTTTGACAAACAGCACCATAACTATACGCATGGAATACAGGTACTGCCATTGGTATATCTTTTAAATCTTCAAATGCCTACGTAGACATATTGTTAGATTAGAAACACTAATTTCTTTTTTTAACTTACCAATAAGTTTTGTATGAATAATTAAAGTAACTTACTTGCATGAGGCGTGGTTTAAGACGGCATGCTACATCATAAAAGACAGCAAGATTTGTACCATACTGTTGCTTTATTTGATTGATGATGCTTAATGTATATACATAGCTTTGATAAAGCAAATTTTAGTAAAACAATGCATAGTAATGGAGTATATATTTGAAACACTTACGATTCTCCACCGCGCATACTCATAAAGAAGAGAGGGAATCCATGGTGAGCACAGGTGGATACAAAGACGCCAGCCTCATCCAATCCTCTTGCATTCCCTTTTCGCTGTCTGCTCAGAGCTTTGAAGGAAGAGCATGATGGACGTTGCTACTACAGATTAAATATTAATTGAGTAAAACTGAATAGCAAAGAGTCGATAATATAACATTGTTTGTTTTTCGCACTGGTTCTACAGGGAAAACTGCTCAGCAATCCAATAGTTTTTAATGCTCTGATAATTTGGATCCAAAATAATGTCACCAGAATCACCAGAAACATTTGTAAGCCTGCGCAAAGAAAAGTTACCCTCAAATGCAACACACAAAGGTGATGAAGCATCATTGAGGTTCTATAAAAGGTTCTTAAATGAGTGAATAAGAAAAAATGGACGGAGCTATAAATAAGGATATGTACCTGATACATGCATGCAGGGCAGATGTCACTTTTGATTAAATTATATGCAATTTCTAAATGGTCTTCGATAACCATTTTCATTTTTGCATAAATTGGAAGAGTTTTGGTGAGGATGCTTTTAAAAGAGCTAGGAACCTATATTAAAAAATATTTTTATTATACTCAGAAAATGTTCTTTGATCCCTTCTATAGTCTTGGAAGCATTAGGTACCGTCCGGGGAAATTCCTTTGCCACCACTTTTGCAATGCTTGTAACAGATTGATGCTGCAAGAATTTCTGGCGAATGTATGATTCCATGACATCGATATGTATAGCTACTTCAGGTTTCAAATGTGAGGAAGGTACCATGTGGGATTCCATGAGAATTATTGGCAAAGAAAAGCCCTGACATGTTTTGCAAGAAGAAACATGGATATCATATTTGATACCTTGTACGAAATTTTAGTACGGAATTCTTACTGCATTGATGTATATATATTTAGAGTGATCGCTGACCACATTTGAAAACACAGGTAACTTTACTAGTATCCATAAAGTCACAACTGCACCTTCTTGTCTGGACAAAATCCAACGTGGTGACAGCGTAAGAAGGTGAAATATTGTAATATTGTTCGTCATAGTTGAATTATCAGTGGCCATAGATTCAAATATCTCGTTTTGATATTGATCTGATCAGTAATCATTGTCGCAATCGTCATTATACCCAAGATAAGATTCAACTTTATTAGTGAGTAACGTGGGTGAGCTTGTTTGCTCATTTGAGACAGGCCCTGATAACACGGAGCATAAATTACCTTAGTCTTCATAAAAAGCTACTATTGATCGCTGCATCACAGATTTCGAAGGTCGTTTACTTTTCAGTGATTTATATGCTTTACAGATTATGATCCCAGTGAGAAAAATCATTTTTGATCTGCCGATCTGTTTCTTGAATGAGCGGTTTCTTTTTTTCCGAGACGCGTATTGACAGCTTTAATTTTTTTGTACAATAAACAGTTGCAGTTTGGTAGTTTCTTGAATTGAAGCCGTCAAAGAAGTTAATTAGGAAGTATTTTGAAAATCAATAATTCACGATTTGTAGTAACTCTTTCTTGGCAATTAAATCATAATCAACATTGTCATTACTGTTATTATTATTATTATTATCAGTAAATATTATATATTGCAGTACTTTTAGAAAACCTATAAATATTTTCATCACAATTACTACGTAAATAAAGAATTATCTTTTTTACTTTATCCTTTATTCTTTCATCTTCCTTTACTACTTTTATTTTATTTTGCCACTGTATTATACGCTAAAAACATTACGACACTTTAACCTACCTCTACAATTTGGTTTTATCTAATATATTTTTTGATAGCGATAATGATCACGCAAAATCTTTCTCCATGGCATTGAGTTGTCGAGGAACCGGACCAATATGTCATTTTTATTCTAGTAAGGATTTATTATGCTTTAACTCATAAAAATTAAACCATAAAATTATCAATAATAATATTTTGTTAATAATAACATACTGTCCATGATTCCTATACCACTGTTCGGATGACAACCCCTCTTTACAAGTAAGCAATAGTACCCAATTGTTTTCACGTCTGGAGTCTTTTATACATAAAAATATTCAAAATACAGTCAATTGCTGGAATTGAAACATTAATAGATAACCTGGTTTGACCAAGAACCATCGGGTAACAGTCGAAAAACAACCCGATGGTAAAAAGAAGTATACTTTTCAATATACATATAGTAATAGTCATGTCTGCAGTATAAAGCGCATTTTACTAATACGTAAGAAAGTATTTACAACAAATATGATCGACCATAGGAGGTCAAATCACAGAATCACCAAAAATTCTCCGGCAAGAGGTGTAGTCGTTACCCACAACAATCAAAGATATCGAGCTCTGAGTGCCAATACCCTCAAAAGATACCTACATGATCACCCTTTACGACGATTCGAAAAAACAAGTGATGGAGGAATTGTGGTTAGTACCCTATTTTCCATACACCACCGATAGTTGGACAACAGTAAATATGAAACACTCGTTTTTGCGAATCACTGATCACTGGATCAATCAATACTGGACATATTGGTTATCAGATGCATTCGAGCTTTTAAAGGAATAGCATACTGGTAATTATTTGGCAGCCACAATAATAAAGTTCTCCAGGAACCTGATTGGACAAACAGCCTTTTTCTTAACAATAGACAATGTTTCAAATATGTACATAATGGCGACTAAATTACAAGAAAAACTTTTTTCTGACGCGTTCTCTGCAATCAACAGCCATATTATTTGTATTAGACACGTAATAAATTTGATGGAACAAGACGCTATTAATAAGGGCTACAAACAAGAGCTTTTGAGAATGATCAGTTGGATGAATCTGAAAGAGGTGAACCTTTTGAAGTTAAATATTTCATATATATTCTTCTCCTTCATACATGTATATATATTCTCAATTACGTACATAATCTATAAATTTATAGCATCTGCTGATATCATCAGACATCTACGTGGAGGTATTATTGCTATCCGTTCATCACCACAAAGACGTAACCGATATATAAAAAATTCCAGTCTGGTTGAACCAAAATTGAAGCCGATCCAGCTTGTATTGGATGTTCGCACACGATGAGATTCAACATACAATATGTTGCGGGGTGCTTTTCTGCAAAGATCAGCATATAATGCAATGACATATGATGATAACTTAAAACGATATGCATTATCAACAAGTGATTTCCCACATATTGGACGGTTACAAGAGTTCTTCGCACCTTTTGTTAAGTTTCAAAAAAAGATGAGCGCGCAAAAATGTCCAACGATTAATACAGAAACAACCGCATATAACCAGCTCTTCAGCCATTTGAATAAATATACAAGATCACCAAGCATTGTAAGTACTATTTTAAAATATTATTATCTCCACCCAACATTTAATTTCATATAAAAATACTAAATATTTACTTATACCTTATAGTATGATCCTGATTTGTTGAATGCTGCTCAAGTTGCCTTTGAAAAGCTGAAGAAACATTATTCGCGAGCAACACAGGTCGTTTACTCCATCTCGCAAGTCTTGGATCCTCGCTGTCGATATACTTGGTGGTCTTATGTTAATTGACCCCAGTCTTGGATCTCAAACGCCAAGAAGCAGGTTGGAGAAAAGTGGAGTAAATTCCAGCCGGCGATATCAGATCAAGACTTGGCGATTGACGAAGACGACGGTTACGAGCCAAGTTTTGGTCAAACTGATCCATTGCAGGCATATCTTGCTGAGCCAACAAATTCAAAAGCTGACGTTATGCGATTTTGGAAAGGACAAGAAGAAGCAGCAGGTGACATTAAGAATGGTAGACCTGATCCACTTTATATGATGGCAAGGCGTTATTTGGCTGTACCAGCAAGTTCACTCCCGAGTGAACGTTGCTTTTCGCGTGCTGCAATATTCATTCCACAGCAGCGTAGTCGTTTGCTGCCAAGTGCTCTTAAAGAATCTGCTCTTCTCGATTCGTGGTTCAAGTACTTTGTTGGTAGAAGCGCAAATCTGATGGATGTATTCGAGGACGAGTGGAATAACAGTGAGAATAATGACCAAGACCAATGAAAAGAATCTGAAGAATAATAATATTTGTTTTCCTTTAAGACACCTCCCCCATATCATATATTTATTTTTCTTTTGCGACAAATAAACATATATTTCTACGTACGTATTTATGTAGAAAAAATTATTTATTATAAATACCTATAATAAGTACGTAGGTATTACTGTTTACTTTTCTTTTTTTATTCATTATTCATGAAAATAATAGGTTCCCTCCAACTATAGCATTTAAATTCTTAAGCTATCTTGATATTACACTTATACAAAAAAAAATCATTAGCTACTATATCTTTTCTTAGTTTCTATATATACACAACCCTCTCCAATCTACAAAAATTAAAAATTAAAAATACTAATTATAAGTTCAAGTAAGAAAGAGTGATTATATAGAAATAACGATGTTATTAAGTTCAGTGTCATTGGAAAACGTAAGATCAATGGTAAGTTGTTGACAACATATTACAAACCGGAGTTTTGGTGAACCGTTTAATCCAGAAGCAAACCTTATTTTGGTAATTTCACATGGTTGTGAGACTTTATTCATTTGTCATTGATAATCTTAGTATGTGGGGTATAAAAAAAATTATCAAGTGACAGCATACCTTTACACCTTTATTTAAATATTATTATAATACAAAAAAATGTCGAAATACCAATACGAGACAATTAAAGTTCAAGTGTTTTCTGATGGAGTTGCTCATGTCGAATTAAATCGTCCAAAGGTAAAATAAATACATAAATAAATCATTCATTCTTGTTGTTTTTGCATAGTGTTAATAAATTACTGGTTTTTGACGATTCTTAAATAATAAATAGCGTCTCAACGCCTTTAACGAAAGGTAATAACAAAATAGTTGTGCCATTTAGTAGAAAAAGAAAAAGAAATTATATATCAACTATTAAATATATCAATTATTATTATATTATAGATTAGTGACCGATATCGGTAAATGTTTTACAGATATTGGTGCTGACAGTGATATTCGGGTTATTGTTTTATCTGGTTCCGGTCGAATGTTTACTGCTGGTTTGGATTGTAAGTAGTTGTCGACTATCTTTTATTATATTATAACAATTAATTAATATATAATATTAGTGTCAGAAAATGTATTGTTAAAAGAGCAAGGTGATATGGATGTTGCGAGAAAAGCTTTCAATTTGCAAGAACATATCCGGGTAAAAATAATATAGCTATTCTATTAAACGGGATATCTATAATATATTATTGACAATGAAATACTTATAGTGGTTCCAAGGAGCAATGACATCACTTGAAAAATGCCCCACCCCAATCATTGTAGCGATGCATAATGGTGTGTTTGGTGCTGGTGTTGATTTATGTACAGCTGGCGATATTCGTTATGCTACCAAGGACGCATTCTTTTCTGTCAAGGTAAAACACTAATTTATGTAATTATGTAAACAGAATACAGTATGAAATAATAAACGAATTATATCATAATAGGAAGTGGATGTAGGTCTCGCTGCTGATGTTGGTACTTTGCAACGCTTACCCAAAGTCGTTGGTAACGCTAGTTTGGTCCGTGAATTATGTTATACCTGTCGCACGTAAGTATAAATAGAAATGATAATTGTAATAATGATCTTACTTATATATAAATGTTTTGATAGCATGTATGCAGATGAGGCATATCGGTGTGGTCTAGTCAACAAAGTTTTGGATACCAAGGAACAACTCATGGGTTCGTATATGAAAGCTCAATTGGGGGAGGGGAAGTGAAATATAAACAAAATGAGAAATCTAACTGTTTAATCTAGAGGAAGCTTTCAAAACTGCCAAGCTCATTGCAAGCAAATCACCTGTAGCCGTAGTTAGCACAAAGTAAGAGGAAAAATTGAATATTGCGAAGCTTTTCGGTAATACTAATCACAAGTTAATTATTGTATTACTATAGGCATTTGTTGAACTACTCTCGTGATCATAGCGTTGATGAAGGCTTAGCATATACCGCAGTTTGGAACAGTGCTATGCTTATGACTGAGGTGAGAAGGATAATATAATAATAATAGAATTAAGGAAAATAATCCATAAAGTCTAAATAATAATTAATATTGTATATATAATTATAGGATATCCCCAAGAGTATTGAAGCCTTTGTTACAAAGAAATCTGCTACTTATTCCAAACTTTAAACTATAATTGAAACTTATATTACATTATACTTGGATTATTATAATAATAAATTATGCATCAAAAATATATGAAATACCTTATTTGCTTTGTTTAACAAAAATAAGATGGGCATCCCCTTCACACCCACACCCCTAACGGAAAAAAATTGTCCGAACATACAAAAAAGTTTGATGTCACGTGCACTCCGTTTTTTCTGTGCGCGCTGTCTAAACTCTTTTTCTAAGCATTTTTTTTGTCACGCTTGTCTCTTTTTTTTTTTTCTTACTATCTTTTTAGTGAACCAAGTCTATGGCTTGTCTCATTAAACAAAAAGAAAAATAAAACATTTTTATATACACATATATTTACAACAAAAGTATAATAAGAAGGAAAAAAGAAAAGTGGTCATCATGTCAAGTTCAAATGCAACACCAACAACGGCAAATATTAATAATGACACAACAACTCCTGTAAGTGCAGAACAACTCAAGAATTTCCTTCAAGAGGCACCTGCCATGTATAAATACCGTTTACACCGAGGAGCTGAACGACAAATTTTGACGAATTGTTATCGACTATTATGGGGAAATAATCGAACATTAATGAAAAAGTATTTTTTTACTTCAACTATGGAAACGGGTGACGAAGACAATGACGACAGTGACAATTTATCTACGCTTTTAGAAAAATATAACTTATTTAAAAGCAGTGACGACGATAATACAGTTGCAGTACCGTCAAACCCGGATAATGTCCTCGTTGATTCTTCATCAGACGAACCAGAGTATTGGGAAAGTCAACGTGGTAAACAATGTGGTCATTTATTTAAAAAAGGCGAAAGTGTCTATCGATGCAGGTAAATAATAATAATCAATATTATGTTGATATATCACTGTTTATACCTTTTTCTTCTTTCCCGCTCTCGCTCTCTCTCTGTGTGTGTAACGGAAAGTTTGTCAATTAAAAAGAAAAAGCATACGTTCTGATATTGATCAAATTAAACAAAAATAAATGGATTAGGACATGTGGATTGGATGATACTTGTGTACTTTGTGCTCGATGTTTTCACGCTACAAATCATGATGGCCATGATGTAAAAATTTGGATTAGTCGAGGTGCTGGTGGTTGTTGTGATTGTGGTGATCCAGAAGCTTGGAAAATTCCATTAGAATGTAGTATACATTCCCTTTCAGTTGCTCCTTCGACATCAGCAACATCATCAACAGCAGCAGGGACAATAGAAGATGCATCAACAACATTAGACGACCAAAAGAAATCAACATCACGTAAAGTACAACTTGAACCAATCTCATCAGTAACACCTGAATTATTACAACAAATCAAAGCAACTATTCAAGTTGTCATGGATTATATTTTGGAAACATTTGCTACGAGCCCAGAAGACCTTTCGCTCCGCAATAAACAGCAAATTGAACAAGACTGTGAAGCGAGTGACAAAGCATTAGGAATGATTGATAGTGGTCATCGACGTATGTACGCGTGTATTTTGTGGAACGATGAGCGTCATTCATTCGATGAGGTGATTGATGTGGTAAAGAGAGCCACCGGTTGCACTAAACTACAAGCCAGTAAAGTTGCTGAAAATGTAGATGCATATGGTCGACACGTTATTGAAACATCATCAAGATTGGATGACCTGATACCCATTGCAACTGAAATCAATCGAATTAAATTAGCCGTCACCATTCGGTCTTGCAAGGATACTGTTCGTGAACAAATTTCTGGATTATTGTTGGATTGGCTCAAGGACTTGATTAGTGGTCGATTCACTTTCTTTAGTAATGTTCAAGGTGGAAATTGTATCCTTCGAGATATCATTTGTGAAGTTCTTTGTGAAGATTATTCTCTTCGACCCGAATTAGCTGCTTTATCCACTCGATCAAGAAGAGGTACTGTTTCTGATGTCGATTTAGATTATGATTACGAATTTGATGGTACTGGTACAGAAGATGAAGCAGGAGAAGGTGATCCAGGTGAAGATATGTTTGACGGAGCTATGATGGTGGATGATGGTGAGGGAATGTTCTTTCAACCTCCTGACGTTGATATCGATTGGATAGAACCGGGTGATGAAGAGGATGATGATGAGTTTCAACCTGAAGGTAGTGATTATGGTGATTATGAAGATGAGGATGATAGCGGTAGCGATGATATTGGACCACGCATCCATAATCCATATACAAGTCAGGACGTTGAAATGCGAAACGCAAGTGATGACGATGACGATGACACCCATGACCAAAATGATCGACATCGCCGCCTTCGACGTCGTCAACAAGAAGTACATCAAGACACTAGATCAGATGCTGGTGACGCGACAACTTCACCCCCTCCTCATTCCCCTCATACACACCAACGATTCGATTCACCTCCAATTACTACAGCAGAAGAAACAGCTACTTCCAGTGTCGGCAATACCTCAGCACCACGAACACCACCTCATCGACGCCTTTCACCAGGTCGACAACATGACATCATCGACCTCAAGTATGATTTAAACGAATGGCTCACATATACAGATCAACTTGAACGGGACGAACGTAACACTGCAAAAATATTAAATTCACCTTTGTCTCCCAATTGCAAGCAATTATCAGAAACTGACGAAAATATTAAACGAGAATTCAATCGTAAACTTCGACTCGATTATCTTTTACAGTATGATTTACGCTTATGGAAGACAGCTCGTGCTAGCATCAAGGATTTATTAATTGGCACTCTTGTTTCTAACTTTGATTATCGTCCCATAATCGGTAAATTATAGCGAAATATGACTCGTTTCTTTATTTTTTATAGTTTAGTTATTATCTATCAAATTGTTATTTTCTTTGTCACTTATTCTCGCTCTTCATTTGATAAATATCAAAAATATAGGTATTCGATTTGCACGCAATTATCCAGAATTATTAGATGCATTTTTCCTCAAGGATCGTGAACCAGAACATTCCATCACAACGTTATCAGTTCAATTGTTGACTGTACCTACTGTCGCAGCCACTCTTGTCAAAGAGTATAAATTCTTTGGAATTGCATGTTCAATCTTGGCAAATTTCTTTTTAACGGATAGTATCCATATGCTACTTCCTGAAGAGTATCATAACATGCAAGTCGATTGTTCGTCACGTGCTATCAAACGACCACGATTTGCCATGACATTTTACGACATTCGTTATGTTTTGAACGCCGAATTAGTCAAATCTGAAGTGTGTCATCAACCATTATATTTACGTCATTTCCTGGATATGTTATTTCAATTTCAAGCTATGGATCCATTGGTTCGTAAGGATAATGTCCACGTGGAATACGAATCAACTTCGTGGGTAAATGCTTTCAATGTTACATTACAAATATCAAAACTTTGTCGTTTGTTCGCAGATTGTTTTGTATCACTTTATCAAGAACAAGAACAACAGAAAAGTTTGGAAGCATCTCAATCTCTTGTTCGTTCGATTTTACGCGTTCTTTATGCATTACAAACTTGGTCACCAAGATTGACAGAAACAGCAGCACAAATAGCACGACAAGCAGCAGGACCTACATCAATCAATGAACAAGGAGAAACAATTGATCAAAATGGACAAGTAGTAGATGAAGAAGGTTATGGATATTTGATTAAGGGAGTTGATCAACAAAAGATGAAATCATTTGAATCGCCTGCAGCTGGTAAAATGACGATTATCAAATATGATATTGCAAAAGAACCAGTTTCGTTCCATCATCCTTATCATTGGTTATTGGCTGAATTATTGTCCCACGTCCGATTACTTAAAGATGATACGTTACGTCAACTTGGATGGACCAATGGATTTAAGAGTGTACTTGATAAATTCAATGAACATGACTCCTCTAGAGAAACCTTTTTGGCTATTTTGGAATATCCACTTCGTATGCGTGCTCTGTTGGCCCAAGCTAATTGTGGTGTATGGGTTCGAAATGGTTTTGGTATTCGAAATCAGGTAATTCATTATTTAGTCTCTTTGTACATATTTATTTATTTTTTAAAAAAAAATCGTTTATGGAATGAAAGTACTTATTTATATTATTATTGTTTTGTAAAAAAAAATATAATAACAGGCACGAACTTATCGTGATGTGAGTGTACGTGAATATACCTATGATTGGGATTTATATCTACTTCAAGTGGGTCTTGCCATGACTCGACCAGACCATATGTTAGCTACTATGATTGATCGATTCGACATCACAAACTGGTTCAACGGCAAACCAGAAAAGGCACACCCCTATTATGATGCATCCCAAATGACCACCATGGTGGAAGAATTTACTGACTTTTTGGTCATTTGTGCTACTGAACGTGGATACGCTTCTGATATGCCAATTGAAGAGAAGATCCGTCGCGCCATCATCCAATATTTGGGTTTATCCAGTATGGCCTATTCCGAATTAGTAAAAGTCTTACCAGACAGTCTTAGTGACCATGCCTCATTTGATCAACACTTGGGTGAATTATCCAACTACAAACCTCCTTCGGGATTAAATGATCATGGACGTTATGAATTGAAAGATGAATACTATAATGACTTGGATCCTTACTTTTGGCAATTTTCACGAAACCAACGAGAAGAAGCCTTTGAGAAACTTCGTATTCGACATAACAAGAATGCTCGTGACAAACAAGAACGAGAAGTGAACAAAGAGGAGTTCTTTATCTTGCCCAGATTGCGTAAAATCCCCAAGGATGGCCCATTCAAATATTTTGGCAACTTTTTACAATCACATATGATGGTTCAAATTGTCTTGTATGCATTATGGAACTCACGTACGACCAAGTCTTCTGGTGAATTGATATTGGATGATGCATTGTATTTAGCTATGGTGGCTGTCACCGATGAAAATACTGAAGCATTTTGTAAGCAACAAACGTTAACCAAGGGTAAATCTCGTGCGAATGCACCACAACCGACTGTTGATAACTTTGTGGAATATGCTACCAATGACAAGTTCCCTGTTACAGTGGGTGTTGAACGAGAACACATTTCTTTATTGACTGTACTGTTAAGATTTATGGGTGATAAGGAATATAAGCATATCCATGAAAGATGTAAATATATTATTGACAAAATGGAGGAAAGAGGATGTCCTGACGAGGCCAAGCAAATGATTTCTGAATGGAGAGCATTACATCAAGCGGCTCAAGAAACGACAAACGAAGAAGAGAAAAACGATGCTGTTGCCAAATATGAAAAGAAAAAAGCTGAAGCTAAAGCACGACAGGAGAATATCATGGCACAATTTGCTCAAGCTCAATCTCAATTTATGTCACAATATGCTGATATGTATGATGACGAGGAGGACGAGGATAATGAAGAGAGTATGGATAAAGATGGCGTTGATCATGTTGATCAAGGGGAAAAAACGAATGGTGATGTCGAACGAACATGTCATTTTCCTGCTGGAACATGTATTGTTTGTCAAGAAGAGCTTGATCGATCACGACTTTATGGTGTTCTTGGTTTGGTTCAAAAATCCAAGACTGTTCGTCAAACACCATTACACAACTCAGAAGTCATGTTTGATGTGTTTGAAACAGCTCAAGGTCGCGATACTTGGAAACAACATGTAGATGCTACGACACAAGATAAGAACAGTAATGGTAGTAAACGTACAACGTCAGCAACATCTACCACTTCGACATCACCCGTACTGAATGGATTCCCCACTGATGCTCACGTGGAAGGGTTACATATTTCAACATGTGGACATTTAATGCACGCACACTGTTTTAATGGCTATCAAGAATCGGTTGACAGTGATACTATTAATCCTCTTCGAGCTCTGATGCCACAGCTTAGACATAAGCAATTTCTTTGTCCACTCTGTAAGGCACTTGGTAATGTGCTGTTACCCATTGTATGGAAAGGTAAAAAAGAATCATATCCTGGACCTATGGTTCCCAAAACATCTTATCAAGACTTGGGTGATATGGCTAAAGACCTGATGAATCAACTCGAAAATGAAATTGGCACTGGTGATCGAAAGATGCCTGGTGGCATCGACGAAGATATGGATCCACAATCATCAGAACTTGGTGTCGAGATTGAAAATGTGGATGCTTTACGACGACTTTATAATCAACTTCGTACAGCTATGAAAGGAGGAAACAATAGTTTAATTATTCAGGACGGCAGTATATCACCAGGCCAATTACGCGCTTCATTGTTGGAATTATACAATATGTACGCCTATGCTATTGCATCCATGGAAATTGCCCAGCGAGGTGATCATGGTGTACGTGCACGTGATTTAAGTGTAGAACACACCGGTACATATTTGGATGATATTTCATCTCAGAATCAAACATTGTTAAAAATTTTAGCCAAAACAGGTGAATTGATGCCAAATGTCATGAACATTCGATGGGTAACGGAGGATCGATACACCATGCAACGTATCAGTTTAGGTGTCCTGCGACAAATCTTTTACGACGAAACGTTATGTTCGGATGGGTTGGCAGATAGTGAAATTTTGCGTAAACCATTATTACTTGCGGATCCATTTGAAACACTAACACGTATTGGATTTATTATCAAATCATCATCCAAACAACAACGTAATCAAGAAATTTCAAATATCGATGTACATCATTTTATGCGTTTATTGTATGTGGCTGAAATTACGAAAACAGTGATTGGATTGTTACAAGGATTCAAAACAGAGGTTCTTGCAGATCAAAAGGTATCACAATCATATCAACGATTATCATCCTCCAGTTCTACTTCAAGATCAACACAAGAATCGGAAGCAGCAAAAAGATTTGCGTGTGATATTGCTAGTCTGGTTGGTATTGCGGAAACGACACTTGAAGACTTTTTCGCTCAAGTTCCTGCCCATGTATTCGCATCATTGATTCGTACATTCACGTTGCCATATCTACGCAAGGCTTTATTATTGATGGTTGTTCATCATGGCTTTATTTTACAGCCACTTGATTGGGAACAAGAAGATGAAGATATGGATGATGATGATGATGAATACGATTATCTAGCACGTATTCTTCGTTTGCCAGCATTAACTCAAGTCTTTAATTTGGAACCATTTGAACAAGGCATGATAAAGGGTTGGTGCAAACATTACTGTCATGAATTACAAAAAACGAGTTCAACAGAACCAACCACCCCTACGACAGCCACAAATGTTACTACAACGATAGGTACTACTAGTCCAACATCAACTGCAGTAGCTACAGCATCAAATACAAACAAGCAATCACCAACACTGCAACAAAAACAAAAGCAAATTATTCCACTGCGATTGCCAACACCTTATTATCTTGTGTCATTACCTTATCGAATGGATCAATTATTTGAAGAAAGTGCCAGACGAGTTTGTCGAAAATGTGGCAATTTGCCAGAATACCCTGCACTTTGTTTGGTATGCGGTACATTTGTATGTGCCCGCCGCTATTGCTGTACCGAAAATGATCGGGGTGAATGTAATACACATATGCGTAGTTGTAGTGGTGATATAGGTATTTTTGTGGTCGTCAAGGAATCACTTGTGTTATTATTGCATGCCGACGGTGGTAGTATCATGAATGCGCCATATTTGGATACACATGGAGAAGTCGATTTATTTTTGAGGTAACATGCGATCTTATTTTTTTTGACTGGCTCTAATATTTGTTGGTATGGTATAAACTAATCACAAATTTAATCAATTATAGACGTGGCACACCACAATACTTGAATCCACAGCGATATGAACAAATTCGACAAATGTGGCTTTCTCATGCTGTACCTGCCTTTGTTCGTCGAAAGATGGAATCATCTTATTCTTATACTCGTTGGGAATCCTGGTGATTTTTATACAAACCGCGTATAAACATGTAACAATAATAATAATAAAATATTTAAACACACACACACACATATATATATAGTTTACTTTATAACTCTGTAATATTAAAATTGTTTGTTTATCATTATTATTATTACCAATATTATTATTTTGTTTGAGAGATGAAAAATATTTACAAGTATATGATGCCTTTAATAACAACAATCACACTCAAAAGGACATAAAGGTGTATCTTTTCCTTCACCTATCCGTAAATCTTTGACATCATATAATGGATAACCTTCTTCAGTTGTGCGTTCTAGGATTCATTGTTATTATTTTTTCAGTTGATTAATTTGATTTATCTGGATATTTGATAAAGACATGTTTATATGTATCAAATTTTTTTTTGCACTTACTCGATTTTTTGCCTCGAGAATCCCCAAATCCGTCATCTGACGGAGGTGGTCCTTGTGGTTTACGTTTTTGACCTGCTTTCACAGCTGCTAATTCGGCAAATATAACTTCTTCGACTTTATGTTCTTCTTCACTATTTATGTCATCATCATCCTCTTCGTTCTCCTCGTCCTCTTTTTTGGCGTCTGGATTGAATTTAACATTCTTTTTCTTTTTGTTCTTGCTTTTTTTATTATCCTCCTTTACTTTTTTTGTTACAGTAGTGTTGCCACTCGTTGAAGCAGTGGTAGGTAATTTCTTTTTAGAGAAAATGTCGTCAATCTCGGAAGCAGCTTTTTTTTGTTTCTCTGTTATTTCCGAACGATAGATTTTATAAGTTAGTCTTTATTTTTTTTTTCAATGTAACTCCCATATGTATATTATACCTGAAGCCATTGTTCTAGTGTGATCGATCAAAAAAAAAAAAGTTAAAAAAAAAGTTCACTGCATAAAAAATAACACAAGAATCGTCACAAAGAATTCCCGCCACTTTTAAACCGGAACCTACCCGTCTGTGTAACCAGTTAC
Organism: Circinella minor; assembly: GCA_016758965.1. NCBI lineage: Eukaryota > Fungi > Mucoromycota > Mucoromycetes > Mucorales > Lichtheimiaceae > Circinella > Circinella minor. Next base: position 26,069 of record JAEPRB010000356.1, read on the forward strand.
AAAAAAACACTTTTTCTTAACAAAACGTGTCAATGTGGTTCATATGCAAGCATTGATTTTGCTACTAATGAATTTATTTTATATATATTTTTTATGCAATGGTAAAAAAGACAATTTTTTCTGTCGTTACAGTAAAGGTCCTCACCTAAATGGATGTTTGCGACCATGGAAATAAAACTTTGTTTAGATTTGGAACTATACGTAGCTGGGCAACATGTTTTTTTTCCGTTGAGCTCTTTGCTTTGTATTAGGAATATTCTTTCAAATACTCGCTATTTATGTCCATTATTATATTGATATCACTTTAATAAACTAAATAAAATGACAAAAGAATGTCTTAATGATATTACAAGCTGTTTAAAAAAGTCGTTTACTAACTGGTTGAAACATGCCAATAAATATCTTATAAGAACAGACAAGAAAAAATAATGTATAAAATATTTCGAAATTTTAGCAATAAAGTTTAATTTTTCGAACATCTTTACAATGAATCAAGACATTGATAATGTGAATAGAGTATATGGTTCATTGTTATAAAGCGGCTTGATGGTTGTACAAGAGTCGATGGTTACAAACTGAATGATGATCAAGTGGATGATTAAAAGTATCTATTGCTAATCAAATAGAACTTGATAATAAATATGTCATACGTAAAAAGTAGTTGATTATAAGATATCGAAGACAATTATCAACAATTCAGTGGTTGTTAGGTTGGTAATGGTTATTAAACAATTGTTTATACTTATTCTAATTTTCAAATTATTATTAGAGTAAGATATATAGCGAAGTATAAAAGAATGCTAATATAGTCTCGGTTTTTATTCTTTTTATTTCCCAACGACCTTTATTGAAACAACCAAATATTATTCTGTACTATTTATTAAAGTATGTCATCTAGTTTACATTTTTTGTGCCTCATTATTACTCTATTTTCTAATCGTACGACAGAAGTAAGTCTATTATACTCATGTATTCAAACAGTAAGGTTGCTACTCGAAGTGCATATGAATTGTATACTAAGAATAGATAATAACATGGGTGCATGCAAAGTACAATATCATATGGAGGTATCGAATATATACTTACGTATAATATTATCTGACGATGTTACAGAAGGTAATGCATTATTTATCATAAAAATATTTACATTGATAACTGTGATTATCTGCTTCCAATCTCTTATTGTTATTATCAATAGGAAATATGTTTTTCACTAATCTAAATGCGTGTACGTAAGCTCTTTTCTTTTTGAGTTATTTCTTTGTGTTCATTATGCTCTCAATGCGAACATACTATTAGTGGTCATTCTTCTTCTTTGGTAATCGTAAATACTCAGTAATAATAACAAAAAGATTAGGTTACGTATCCATTGTTCTTTTTTACTATAAATGAAAAATGGAATACATAAATACAAACATATATAAACCCCCTTTCTCCCTTTTTCACCATCATAAGTACGTTACTTTTTTTTTTCCTTCTCTCCTTTCACTTTTTGATATTGTGAACCCATTTCCATTCCTTTACTTACTTTCTTATTATACAGTACCCTTTCCCCTTCCTTGCCATCCATTTTCTCTTCCTTTTTTTTATAATTTTTTTGATAATGTCTTGTGGATGTAAACTTCTCTCATCATTTTCTTTATGTTCTAAAAAACGTTCTCATTATCGTACAAACGAAGCAAAGCAATGGTTTTACTGTCTTGCCTGTCAAGTTGGTTTTGGTTCTCGTGATAGTCATCAATGGCACTTTCCGTATTGTCCAGCAAAAAACAAAAATTATCAGCAAGATAAAACTAAGGACAGTGTTGATGACGATAGTCGAACAGTACAAGGTGACCAAGAACATGGATCATCCAAGATTCAACAAAATTGATCTGTATCATATTCGTAGTAAATGCCATAATATATATATATAAATATATATAAAGCTTCTTTCAGCAACCATGACAACCACACGATCTCACTCATATTACTTAGTATATTAGCATTATCATCATTGTATTTTTTTTCATAGTTAACATAAACTCAGCTTTTTTATTTCTTTTGTTGATACCAAACTGAGCAATCAACACCCTTCCGTCCCCCCTACCCCTTTTTTATATCATTGCAAAATTAGAATTACACTCAATGTTTTCTTTTGCTTTTCTTCCTTAAATTCAAAAAAAAAAAGATATTTGTTTTTCCTTTTTCGACTATTTTCTTTCTTTCCTTATTTCTTATTTTCTTTGTGTATTGTACTAATAAATAACTTTAGAAAACCAATAAAACATAGATAAAATAATTATCTCTTTAAAAAACAATGAATTCATTCTTTTTCAGGTTTTTATTTGTATTATATTTCTTATAATAATACAATAATAATATAGAATAATTAAATGTTAACCGAGTAGTTCTGATCTGCTGCTGTTACCCGGGCCTTAGCAACAGTAACCATTTGAATTTAAGATTCTTGAGATAACCTTTATTTTTTCTTTTTCTACTATGAAGTATGATGTAAAATTCATTGTTTTAAGTATTTGTGATTTTAAACTCAATGTGTGCTCTAAATATAAACATTCCAACCAAAGATAGAATGCCTATAACAAATAGTTTACGTTGTTGTATTTATAATTATACTAAACATTGTGTAATTATGCATATAACAAATTTTTATGATCATGGATGATGGAACATCGTCATTTTCTACTTTTAACTATTACATGAAAAAAGACATGCTTCATTATTTACTGCTTCATTTGGTAAAAATCAGAACACGTTTTATTTATTGATTTGTATCAGATCAAGAACAAGTCATTGCTAATAATGATTTAAAAAAACACTCACGGATGGCCTGGTAAAAAAGAGGTAACTCTATTATTTTCATACGCATGTTACCTTTAGAATATATTGAAGGTTCTCACGTCTTTTATTTATGCATTTTTCACATGGTTTTTACATTTAACATATATGTGGTGCATATGATATCAACTCTATTTTGAATTTTTATGCTAAAAAATCATAAACGAGGGGTATCATCATTAAAGAGCAAGAAATAGGGACCGAGGAAGAGCGGGTATCAGTTGTGTAAGGGGGTATGGGGAGTTATAGATAATTTTTATTATTTATTCTCCTTTTATTCATCAATACAGTACTATTAAATTACAAACCGGAACGATATCCGATTTCATAATTATCATTGTTGTTTTTATTATTATTATTTTAAAATAACCACTTTTATTTTTATTATTTTGGTGACAAATCTTTTGTTGATAGAATGAAAAAAAATTTTAAAAAGAAATTTTACTTGAAGACCTTGCCATCGGCAAAACCATCTACTTCCCAAGCCATATACTTGTAAATTTCATCCTTCTTTTCTTCATATTGAGAAGGTTCAATTTTGACAAAATTATAAGATTCATAATCAGCAGCATCATAGATTTCAAAAGGAACCTCTTGACCGCGAATAACAAAATAACCGGAAATAGCATTATTGTTATTAGTACCAGTGACCAACATGGAACCAAAAGCATATTTGTGGGCACGTTCCAAACGAGCAAAGAAACCACCGATTAAGTTATTGGACATGAAAACTTGAGTTAATTCATCATTGTACTTGTAATCAACTTTCCATATAGAGTAGCCTTCAGGATCAAAGTTCTCCCAAAACCACTTCATGGCAACATCTGTATCATTATTACTGTAAAAGAAAAATAAATTAAATTAAATTAGGGATTACTGCATTTTCCCCTCAGTCCTCCTCTCTCATCTTTTCTTTTTGATTATATATAATATAATGAAAATACTATTTACCTATACATCCGTTTCCATTCATCCAATTTGAGTGGACTTGGAGGTAATAAATCCAACGCGGATTTTGGCTTAGGTGGGGGTTTGGGTGCTGCTTCTTCTTCTTCTTGGGCTTTCTTTGCAGGTGTAGCCTCCTTTTTCGGAGTGGGTGGAGCAGCAGAAACAGCAGTGGGCTTTTTTTCCTTCTTGGGAGGAGTATACTTGAGTGGCGTTTCACACAAGGGGCGTTCACCCAAATACTTTTTAAACAACTCCTTGTTGATCAATGTAGTATAATAACGGGTAACATTCTTGAATTGATCTCGGATAGGCTTATCCAAGACAAAAGTGTAAAGATTCACCAATGATGTGGCAACACAAATATCGGCATATGTAACAGATTCGCCCACGAGGTAAGTTTTTGTTTCAAGTACCGAGTTAAGTGCACCCAAAGCTCGTTTCACGCGGTCAGCCGCAGCTTCAACAGCTGGTTTGACATAAGGACGGATGCCACGTAAAGGAGGAACCCATTCACGATAGTTAGCAGAGATCTCCGATTCAGCGAAAAGAACCCATTGGAAAATCAAAGCTTTATCAATATGTGTCAATCCCAAGATAGGTGAATTTTCCTTTGCAGATGCAGCTATATATGTAATATGTATGTATGTGCAGGTGAATTAATATTGTGTTTCAGTATTCGTTTACTACATTCTCCCCTTTCTTTTCTTATAAATCGAATATTATTATGTTACCATAAAAACCAATTGCTGAAGATTCAAAAAGGTCCACGGATGGGCTGTAATATAAACAGTTCATTATTATTAGTGTGAAATGATCATCCTACTACAAATATTACTATAAATTATTAAATATAATAAATACCTGGATAAAACTGGGACTTTACCCATAGGAAACTTTGCAATAAAGTCTGGGGATTTCATTTGATCTTTGGGGAAATTTTCAAAATCATAATCCAAACCAACATAAGCAGCCTAAAGAAAAGAAAAGGATAATCAAATAATAGATATAATATGATCAATTTTTGGGTATTAGCTATGTTGTTGTTAAATAATTATTTCATGTTGGCGTTATAGAATGACGCGTCATATGTGCTTTTTTTTATTGTGACAAAAAAAAACGACCATGAAAGAAGAAAAAAGAAGAAGGGGTATGTATGCGTCTACTTCTCCCTCCGCCTCCCTCCTCCCCCCCCTTCTTATTTTTATTATTTACTTACCGCGATCTGTGCCTTGGCAACATTAGGATTACCTGGGTACGATTTCAACACCTATAGCATTTATAACAAACATAAATAAGAATAACAGTTATTGTTTTTTTTTCTGTCTGCTTGGTTATATTTAAGATATTATTATTACTTACACCTAAAGTCATTTTTTCTTTTCAAAAAAAAAGTGAACAACGGAAAAAAAGATAGGGCAATCATCATGCCGCCGAAGAAAAGACGGACTTTATAGCCAATTTGGGTACAAGTTATGTTGTGCTGCGGCTACGAGCCAACCAAAAGTGACTCATCAGAATGATGCGCCATAGTGGTCGTATGACGCTATACACTTTTATATCCATCAACTTTTTTTCTTACTTTTACTGATATATTACTCTTAGTATGAATATGTATTTTGAGTGATAATATTCTCTCTCTTTAATTCAGGGAGGGGGGTAAAAAAAATTCGATAATCAGAAGAAAGTATTTCTGGGGGAAGAGAAGTACATAGTAAAAGAAGACTTGTTTATTTATGTTATTACTTAAAACTATTCTTGTTTTTATATTATTTCCCGCTTGAATCGCCATCATAACCATTATCATATATTATCATGATACTCAGTAATAATAGTAAACCTTAAAAAGTGATAATTTGAGTTATTATTGACAAATTCTAAATAAATAAATAAAAAGATAAAGATCCCAGTCCACATTTTATGGCCCGTGTGACATGTCTGGGCCTGGTGGAATTAATTCTTTTATTTTTTAGAAGGGTTTGAGGGCGCGCAGCGCCCTCAAAACCCTTCTTTTTGTCAATGGGGTTCGTTAGAATAATGTGTTTTAA
>JAEPRB010000357.1:0-23155 GCA_016758965.1 Circinella minor
ACATAAAAAATCATTTTTATAATACAAATATACAGGCGGAGATTGAGTTTAAAATGTTTTGTGGCAAATCACATAAAAAATATGTGGCTAGGCACATAAAAAATCCAAATTTCACCTGAAAAAACACTGCACCCCTTTTAGATGCCTGACATCAATTAATAGTAGAAAAAAATCCAATAGAAATGTCACGTATTAATAACGTAATGCATTAAGATTCTGAACTTTTTACGCTATAATGTTTGGAAAAAATGATTTGTTTAATATTTAAATAGCAATCATACCATCAATTTTTTGTGCATATTACTCATTAAAATAGGATAGTCAACTGGAATAAACTCTTCAAAGGAAAGTGTAGTCATTTACGAAATACACAGCAAGATCCATCACACAAGACTTTTATAAATATTTGTATAAGATGACTATTCTAAAAACATTTACTTTGTACATTTCTAAATTGATAAATGGTTATGGGATATAGCGAAAAGCAAATAAACGAAACCCTTTACATAATAAAATATTAAAGACAAGCTTTTATAATAAAATATGTAATATACCGTATTTCGTTCTTCAATGATGAAAAGACTATTTTATTACCATTTATTACTATAAAAACAGGATACAACGATTCTATATTTATTATATATATGAATCTACTATTATAGCTTATAAATGACTATTTCTCGCCCTTGTATAAGTACACATTTAATAACGTAATGTCCTAGGTAACGGATTTTTTGTTATTATATACACATTTAATAGTATAATGTCCCAGGTAACGGGTTTTTTTGGTATTATATACACATTTGATAGCATAATGTCCCAGGTAACAATTCTTTTATTTGTTATATACACATTTAATAAAAAAAAAACCCGTTACCTGGGACATTATGCTATTAAATGTGTATATAATAGCAAAAATCCGTTACCTGGGACATTATGCTGCAGATGAAGTACATATATATTATGCCATGTTATTTAAAACAAAACAGAACAAAGGCTATTTTCTGTTTATACAATCTTTTATTTTTAATCTTTTTATAAATTGTGATGGATGTTGTGAGTAATAGTATAGACTGATTAAATGTAACTAGCATATTGTTAATTATAAACAAAAAATATTATTTTCTATAATACTGATTTACAATGTAATACTGGTAGAAGGTATTTATATAAAATCAGTAAGCTTTAAAAACGGGAAGAACACAAAAAAAGGTAGGGAAAAGAAAGAAAATTGAGGCAGTCTTATAACATATGATTGATGATTTAAAACTATGCATTATGTTAACTTTACATCAATGCTTTAATACCAAATATTTTTTGTTACTATATATATTATGCAGAACAAGTTTAGCCAAGATACTGTTTCTTTTCATAGTGACATAAAACATCTGCAAGTATATTATCAATGGTTTTGTTAGTCATTGCTAAATCGAGTGTGCTATACAATAAAATATATCTTATATTAAAGAAGGGAAATAATGGTATCGTTTTGTTATATTAGGTATAATATTGACAGATATCTTTTGGCTTACAAAGTTGATATAAACTAATCTATATTAAATAGCTATTGTAATAAATAGTGCTTAATATTATTTATATATTCTTTGCACAATCAATAGACATGAATTTTGGTATCGTCTTTTTTTATATATTCTATTTGAAGTATAAAATATAAAATATAATTTATGGAAAACAAGTATATTAGCAAAACAAGCATTATTTTGAGATCTTAGTATTAAGCATCTTATATTTCACCTTCTATACTTGATAGAAAGAATAAGAGAAGAGCAGTCATCAAAAAAGGAATACACAGACAACTAAAATAATAGTTAAATGGCTCCACTCGTGAACTGAACGCACGCCTCTGCGAGAAAAAACAAAAAAAGGTTCAAATCTTAACCAATTCAGCAAAACGAATGTTTTTTCTCCATTAATATATTTTTGAGATACTATTACAAGTTTGAAGCTGCGCTGTAATGAATGCTATTAATATTACTACTACCACTAGGTATTATAATATAGCAATGACACTTATTTGATTTACTTAATCTTATTGACGTTCCACGTCAATAAAATCGAACTGTGAATCCCTGTGCTTTTTTGGTGAACTTCTGTTCCGAACAGAGATTCACAGATGAGAACAGATGAGAACAGATTGAACTCTGTGAATCCCTGTGGTTTTTGGGTGAACTTCTGTTCTGAACAGAGATTCACAGATGAGAACAGATGAGAACAGATTGAACTCTGTGAATCCCTGTGGTTTTTGGGTAAATTTCTGTTCCGAACAAAGATTCACAGATGAGAACAGGTGAGAACAGATTGAACTCTGTGAATCCCTGTGGTTTTTGGGTAAATTTCTGTTCCGAACAAAGATTCACAGATGAGAACAGATGAGAACAGATTGAACTCTGTGAATCCCTGTGCTTTTTGGGTGAATTTCTGTTCCGAACAGAGATTCACAGACGAGAACAGATGAGAACAGATCGAACTCTGTGAATCCCTGTGCTTTTTGGGTGAGTTTCTGTTCCTAACAGAGATCCACAGATGAGAACAGATGAGAACAGCAGTAAACAGAGATTACCTATGTTCATTAGTTATGTCGGTTTTCTGTAAACACCTTTTACGTGCGATTTACATCAATGCCATGCACCAATAATCACTCACAGACACAACTGGTAACTAAAGGGATGTACTGGCTTATCCAGAGTACTTGGATTTTATAAAAAAAAGTGATGTGTAATTCTACTACATTCATTACAATCTTTTTATTTCTCCTAAAACAATTGGCTCCTTCATCATATCCTCATACACATAATAAAACAAGTTTTCTTTTGTTGATGCCAAAACTCCAACCGGACAAACAATCTCTGACGCGTCACAAACATATAACCGATCAATTGAACCATGTCCTGTCTTTCCACAAGGATATCCATACTTCGTCAGCCGCGTACCTTGATCAAGGTTCACCAAACATAACAACCGCATCTCAGCTATATAGTTTGATAGTGTTTGTTATTAATAGAATAAAAATAAAAAAAGGACAAGTAAAAAGTATTGTTACTACTATGTACTTACACATGTATCGATGGCTAAAAAAAAGAATTGCTTCACCAAAGAAAGTTTTCATCTCACTGTTATCTTCACTACCTATACCTCGATATGCATTCTTGTCGACTGGTAAATTGAGCTTCAAAAACGTCCCATTTTTGTCAGAATCAAGTGGAAGTTTACAGTCGTATGTTGTTTTTTTCATAAATAAACGCTTTCCAATGGTAATATCCTTATTCAGAGGGGGTAGTGAATTTGCTTTCATTTTCCGTACGCGAGCCCAAAAATTGCGAACGTAACACATCAAGTTATAAGCATCAAAAAACATGTCTGTTGATGACTTGGCCAAATGAGGTCCCCATAATTGTTCTGGGCCATTACTTATATTATTAGAAAAAAACACATCGTCTCTGATGTTATGTATATCATTGTTATCATTAGTTATAAATATTTCTTGATTGTTTGTTCTGTTTTGAAATCGATTGGCTGCTACCAATGTTAGTTGATTTCCAGCATTAACACCTGGTGCTTTTGTGGATTTAATTAGCTTGTCAAAGAGGCCGACAGCTCGTTCCATACATCTTGCTCCAAAACCTCTTAATGGGCCATACAAACGAAGAATGTCAGGTACATAGCGAATATAATGAAAATTAATTGTATAAAGATTATGTGGAAGTTTGTTGATCGCAAAACTATGCCAATGTTTGATTTCTCTGTATATTAGTCAGTAATGTGCTTTTACCATAATACTAATTTTTCGTACTGTCTTCTGCTTACTTTTCGATGGATTCGATATCTGCTGTAGTAATGGACCATGACAATGACAAAGAACATGCTTTCGCAAGAGATGCAAGGGCAAATATTGCCTCTTCAGGACAATTAGTCGATTCAAGCTGCTCAATTAGTATCGTAGGAGCCACATATACAAGTAAATCAATAAAATCAATAGCTCTAGCATTTTTAGTTGTCGTCAGTACATCTAATAGAAATTGATGTGTTAAAGATGTTAAAAGATAAATACATATTTGTATAAATATAAATACATAAAAGGTAAAAGAAAAAAACCTTTAATCATTCCATTAAATGTTCCTGGCCATGTTGAGCTAGATCTTGATATTGCATGACTGACAGCAGTTCTCCGAGTTTTGTCCAGCAAATACGGAGTACATAAGATTGGGTTTGTGACCCACCCAAAGATACTTGGACTAATGTTACAACCAAATAAATGCATTTCATCGAGCCCCCAATAGAAAGCGCCTGAGAATGATTTTAATTCAGCGAACGGGGTTGGTGATTTGATGTTATGGTCCTAAAAAGTACAAATTCAATATTTGACCAGTAGTTAATAAAGAAGGAAACAACAGCAGCAAAAAAAATTACCTTATCTCCAATCTTAAAATCAAGTTCAGAACGTATAGGATCCAACTCTTCATTCCCAGGAAAATACATCCCAAATCCAGCACGTGCGTTACTATTTCCAGTTTCTAGATCGCGTCGATCCTTTGATTTTGGGCTTTCAAGTCGTAATCCTTCAATTAAACAAATACGGCAGCCTAAATTGGTGTTCTTAGTTAAAAAAATTTCTATACATAATGCTGTTGTAGTTCTACAACAATACTAACCAAAATAAGACATATGGCCATTGTGATGGCATAGAGATGCACAACCTGGAATATCACCAGTAGCCATGATCAAGTGTGCTTTATAATGGCGCTCTTCTCCATCATCACATAATACGTCAATTCCTGCTGTTTCCAATTCCTTCATCTCTTGGACAAGGGGAGCAAGGAATGAATCTAAGTTTCCGTCACGAGACGCTGTTGGAATGATAGCTACTTGTATCATATTTTCATCTTTGTAACTTGTATGAAAATAAAATATAAAAAGTCAGCATCTTTACAATACAGTGGCAAGAGCCGATGCTCTTGTCGATAATATTACAACTTACAGCATATCATCTGGCAGGTTCATGATAACAATATGAACAATAGTCATAGATACTACACTATGAATGAACGGTTGGAAGCCATCAACGTATAAAACAAGTATAAGGTCATTATCACTCCAATTTTTTTCCTTGATCACTGAACCATCAAACATATTTTCGAGAGCTCCTGAAGATGTTTTTTTGTTGTGTAAAAGGTTTCTTGTGGGTGAATGGGCAATAAATGTAGCAAGCTGATCAGACACCGGTAAATACAACATAGTGGCAAATGATTCTTTTTTACTGCTTTCATTTCGCGATTCGCGATACCGAGGAGTGTTGCATTTATTGTTTGGACATGTTGTAAGATCATCTGTCATAAATAAATGGCAGCCCTTCCTACATATGTCATAATACCGTTCTTGAACTGGATAAAGGGATTTAAGCAACGTTTGGGTCCGATAAGGTGTGAGAATATGATAAAAAAATACATTCGTTGATACTATGAGATAGAATATTAGCATTTAATTTTCATTAGCCTTGGAACATTAAAAAACACCTTACCATCATGATCTCCAGAAACAACTGTTACAACATCATTTGCCCACGCTACTAAGGCTTCGTAACAAGCATCTGACAAATGGAACCTGTTGATGATTTGCATCAATTTCAGACTTAATAGCTCACTTGATGAAAGCTTACTTCCACCAATATTCTTCATGTTAATATATTTCGCATCATCGCTCGTACGTCTTAGAAGTGATTGAGCATCTGTTTCTGCACCTATTTCTGAATTGTTTGCGTCAAAATAATTTTCATTTGTATTAATGTACTGCATTGGGTTCTGGTCGTCTCCATAATCATAATCCTCAATATCTACGTCATCAAAATAGCAGCTACGTTCGGATCCCTGCTCAAGAATTGAAGAAATTGAATTGTTATTATTGATAACCTGTGTACTTTGTATTACTGGTACATGTGAGGATAATGATGTAGATGATGTAGAAAAAAAAGGTGTATGTGCTGAAGATTGGGCCTGTACTGGTTCAGGTGTCAATATTTGTAATGAAGTTGAGGAGCTACTGGCTGCTGACGACGATGATAAACCTTGAGATTTGAATCTCTTGGAGTTTGGTTCTATATACCGCTTAATGTAACATTGCTTCTTATGTTCGTCAAACTTCCTTTTTGTTGGACTAAGATTACAATACGGGCACTGGGTCATGGCGCCCAGAGGTTGCCAAGTTGAAAAAAAACAAACAACACTTTCTAAAGATTAAGCACTTCCATCGATGTGACTGCCTTGTGAAAAAAAAATTTATTTGTTGTTTTTCTCACCATTGTTCTTTTTTCTTTGCGATGGTTTCTCCTCGCCACCGTTAGTTTGAATCTGTTTCGGTTTCAGTATAGGTTTGTCATGCCACCCAAATCAAACGTAAAAGTATCAGTACAACAAGAATTACAAGAATTGAGACGCCAAGTAACCAATATTTCCCATGATCAAGAAACTTTATACACAGCACAAAACGAACTAGCTGGTGCTATTCGAGAATTAAAACAAGAATTTGAAAGCAAAACTGAAGAAATATTGAATGCTATTAATGATTTGAAGGAAGTATCAATGAGCCATATAGCAAGATCCATGTCTTTTGAAAGTTTACCAAGTGATGCTGCATCTGTATCAACAAATTCAACTTTAGCAACAATATCAACAAGACCCACAGCAAGAAATAATTTTGCAAAGAGTATTATCCTGGCACCTAGGAAAACTGTAGTATTCAAAGGAAAGAGAAAGCAAGTTAAAGCCAAGATTACTAAGGATCATATAATAAAATCGGTAATTCAAAATGATATTAATCCCGATATGTCATATTCACAAGCAGAAGCAATCTACAACACAGTCATTCAAGAAAGAAGATTAGCTTTGAAGTTGCTATCACAAAGATTAGTAAATAATGGACAAGAAACGCTGCTGGATGATGAAATGGGTGATGAAGAAATTAAGATTGGATGGGGGAGCATCAATGAAAATGAACGAAAAACTACTATTGATGGATTTAAGGATGCTGTTTTTGAGAGAACGTCTGTCAATTTGAGGCTTTGTGAAGAAGATTGGGCGGCGCTTCACATGTTGTCTGAAGGTTGGGGAAATCGAAGACAGCAGGAACAAACAGTGCGAAGAAGCAGAGGGTATGTATACATTATTTATTACGAATAACATGATCAATTATTCGAACATCTAAATAACGTTTTCTTTTCATAAAAACAAGATCGTATAGTATTGGTGAAGCTCCAAGTCCACAACCATCAAGTCGACAACCATCAAGTCCACAATCATCAAGTCCACAATCATCAAGTCCACAACCATCAAGTTCGTTACAAGAATTATCTACAAAGTAAGGAATGATGTGAAGAGATGATACTTTAAGCTAGGTATGAAGGAATATGACAAATTAATATGATGATATGCTTTTTTCAAAATAGTTTATCTGTTCCAAGACTTGCATCGTCTTCTGCATCAACTACAAGCATGATTGATAATCTTTTACAAACGTAATGAATGTTAACCAGGGTTGTTTGTGATTAGACAATGTGAAACGTTGCTAATATTTGTATGTATTTTTCAATAGATTGGCGCCTACTCCTGAAAATAAAGCAACAATTGCCATTTTACACAGGTAATTCTGCATAATACAATTAAATCTCAACGACTTGATATCTACAAACATAAGTAACTAATGTGTTAAAAAACTGTTAGCATTATTCAACAAAACAACCCCACTACTACTACTACAAATAATAATACACCACGAAGGTAAGCTTAATACAAGATTCTTTTCTACATTCATATGGATTGTGTATAGGAGGAATGTATAGCTTCTTAACTCTTTTTATAATATATTTTATTAGCAATATACTTGATCACGAATCAAACAACGATACAAATATTTGATCGAACAACAATAAACAACAAGAAAAACTCTAGCGTTTTAATTATAAATAGTTATATATTATTATTAGTAGTATTATAAAAAATATCGACAATTATTATTTATTTGCCATGATGCATGGGAAGAAATACAATAAATAATACTACAATACATATATTGTTAAAGATTGTAAATAAAAAAAATTATTTGTCATGATGGAAATACATAATATATAATAGAGTATAATAATATTGATCATTATATTACTACTGCTACATGATATTGCATTTTTTTGTACCTACTACGTATTATTTTATTTTTTGCTATATATTTTGAGTTTCCAAAAGGACACATCTATATATTGCTGTTAATTTCTGTTTATAGCTGTGTTCCCACGTTATCTTCTGTTATCTTCTGTTTTCGTCTGTTCTTGTCGGTTCTGTGGATTTCAGGTGAATGGTCAATTTCCACCCTAAATCCACAGAACTGATATGAACAGACAAAAACCGGGGATCACAGCCTTCTTTTTCCGACGTGTTCAAACTATATATTATAATGCTCATATTTCCTTAAGTACTTATACATATATATATTCAAAATTCAAATAAGCTAAATACTATGATAGGCTTTGACTGTTTTTTTTCAGTACTATAATAATATAAAATTTTTTGAACTTTTTTTTTTAACCAAGAAAAAGTATAGAGCATCAATTTTTTTTTCTTTGTACTTGCTCCTATTCAGTAATTAGTTATACTTGTATAAAGATATTACACCAAAAAAATAAAAGAATAAAAAAAAACAGAATCTTGTTGAATTAAAATGTTATTCTTCATCACTGATTATAATATATTTTATATTATTATCATCACCATTCCTGACATCTGTTCCTTCTCTTTCCATTTCACCAATTCCCTCTAATATATTTCTCGCTATTGAATCTGAATCCCCACGAAGTGTTGGAGCTTCAGTAGCAGAACCAAAGACATTGGGAGGGAATGTTGTAGTAGCAGTTTGCCTGAAAATGCTACTTGGATACCATGAGTGGACAAGCAGATAAGGAATAATGGTTCCAAGTGCTTTCATTTTCTTTTCTTCGATTATCTTCCCTGCTTTTTTTATTGCTCTTGCTTTGTCTTCAACACTTGGAAATAATTCCTGGTAATCACAGAGGGAATGCACATTGGCACAATACCCAAAGACATCACCAGGCTCATCATCAGCATCCTCAATCTCATAACGAGACTTGAGATTAAGTTCTGCCTCATGGATTATAAAGGCTACAATCATATAGCGAGGCAGACCTTCAGCACTAAGCTCATCATAAATATCAAAAAAAAGCGTGTCAATCATTTTTGCAACGATTCTTTTGATATCGCCATATTTTACTTCGTTGGCCAATTTTAAAGCACGTTTACAATGGGTTATTTTTCTCGAGTTTTTTTTCTCTCTCTCTGTTATTATTGCGCCAACGTTGTCTTCGATCAACAGTTAAATTATTACTATAATTCGAGTATATTTCTTTAATTAATATACATACTATATATATTACTCACTAAAACTAACAAAAGGGTATGCAGTTTACCTATTCATATTGAAAAATAAAAAAGGAAGAAGATGTTACGAATGTAACTTGATCGGCTTTTATAGCTTATTCTTTTCCTTCCGACTTGTGTACAGTATCACAAACTATTACTTAAAAGTAATAGATTCTCACATATTTATTGCCATACATAATGTAAGGATTTACTGTTGATGGGTACATTAAAAAACTAATAATGAAAAAAACACTATCTTTTTTTAAAAATGTCATATGGCACACGTCAATCCTTCATCTCAGATAATTCAAATATAAACTAAATATAAAAACACTAAAATAATCTCACATCGGTTGCTATCTAAATACACAAATAATAATTCTACCACAATGACACCTTATAATAATATAATACAAACATAATAATCAAACATAATTTATTTATTCATAATCACATAATATACAATTTATCATAATATAACATCATCTACAAATACAAGAAAATACACATCTAAAACATATATATAAAACTTACTTGTACTAGAAAATATCTTTTTATCTTTTTATCATCATATTATTTTTCATATAATAAAACAACTGAAAGATTCTCACAAGACTTATTCTGTTATCATTTTTATCTTACCTTATTTTCCTGTTAAATCATATTTATAAATACTTCAAAGAAAAAAAGAAAACTAGAGTGAAGAATACTATACTACTGTGGGCTTTATAATCATAAGGACTATTACGTAACCACAGATAGAATCAAACGAGACAACACACTTTCTTTCCATTCTTTTATATGAGTATTCTGTTTGTAAATAGGCTAGAACCTTAGCACATTTAAATTTGTTTTTTGACAGATTAAGAGTAAGATAAGACACACCACTTTTGACCATTACAAGAAACCTTTACTTATCAAACTTATCTGTAAATTATTTCTATTTTGCTTTAAGAGCGTTCTTGTATAAACATAGAATCGAAAACGGACCTAAGCAAAGGCATCAAGAGATTATAGATAGGATTCCCCCAAGAACCATAATTTAGAAACAGAACATGATGAGTTTATTAAGAAGGTACCCAAATGAAATGTGGATGAATTAGAAGAGCAGAAAGAAAGGGACAATAGAGTAGTATGCAGTACAACATATGAAAATATCGAATACCAATGATACCTAGGTATACGGTATACTGGTATTTTTTATATTTCGTGGCATCTCAATACAAGTATTATTATATATAGCAGTAAGGACATCGTTGCTAGTAACATTATATTTAAAAAGATAAAAGATACATTGTACTTTGTAAAAAAAACATGTGTCCTTTATGTCCACTTAATATTGACCAAATAATGCTTAAGAATGAGCTGCGTTATAAAAAAAAAGACTGGAAAGTATATTGCTTGCAAATGACAATTCTCGCTTAACATATCCAAGCTATAGCTGTTGTTATCAAACCAATGGAAGAAATTACACCAAATATATTTTATTACACTTTATTTGAATGATCTGTATCATTAATTTTTATTAAGTGTATATTGTACTGAAGAATTCATTTGATTGTCTTCTACTGCTGCTACCTACCTTCAAATACTTATATAATATCTATCGTGTCATAGAAAGATAAGATAACATGTCATACGATGGGATCATCACAGATATCATTATAAACGAAATAAGCACAAGCATCATGTAAAAAAAATTAACTATTAGTCAGCACTTATTACTTCATCAAAGATATTAAATATTTATAGCCTTCAGAAGTATAGTTGGAAAAAAAATGTGTACGCAATTATCTCTGTTAAATCTCGAGGTGATCTCTTGACGCCGGATCACTAGCAATTTATCTGCTGCTTTTAGCTAGCTCTAGTTCCATATTGATAGCTGCTTGTTCGTTATCCGTTTCATCAACATTATTATTATTGTTGCTGCCATGATCAATAGTCATCTGACCGCTTAAACGAAGAATCCTACCATCCATTTTGTTTAAAAAGGTCGAACGATCAAAAACCACTCTTTCTATATCAACATTGATTTTCAACGCGTCAATTTTACCAAAAGTTTCAAAAAAATGGAGCGAAGTTGTTGGAGGTTTTCAATGTGATTAAGGGTCATTTTATGAGAGTAATGTAATCGAAAGATAATAGGTTTTTTTTTTTTTAAACTTCAAGAAAATGAATTTATTGGCGGCCACTGAATTATGAGACAACAGTGGTTGGATAGACAGAAACAAGACACAACAGAAAGATAATAGGAGTCGAGTTTTATTTCAAAGATGTTTTATTAGTAGCTCCGCGTGCGTAACATGGGAGACAAGGGTACAATGTACAGGGCAATAGGAGTATAACACTGTACCCTTCTAAGTTTATTAGTATTATAATTTGAAGACCGCTGTTGCTTAAATATACTGCAACCGCAATTGTCTATGCTAGTAATCAAGATTTGATTGATGCCTGGATTAATGAGGTGTCATCAGCTGAGGTTTATTACATGGATCAACAAAATGTGATTGTTTCTAGTTCACATTTGGAATGTTTATATTATGGCATTATATCTGTACATACCTTTTTTATATATATAAAGTGCTGTCAATTTAATGTGGGCGTATATTACATCATTGATAGATAATGAATGGAATAATATAGAATAACACTTTTTATTATTATTTATATAACTACTCGTGCAATTAGAAAAGATTATTGTATAATGCTTACTATCATATTTTTGTTAGAATATATCCATGTTACATTTTTATTGACTTACATGGTATTTTATATATCATTAACTAATATAAAGATTTTGTAATATAATTTGGGTCCAACTATTTATTATCATATATTTATTATACTTACCGTGTGATGTCATTAATTACTATCAATATATACAATGAGTCTGGATATATGTAGCGCATATATAAGTAGCTACTATGCTCTACCTACCGAGTACAGTACTACTCATATATATTGTAACAAGGCTCTTCCTATCAAATACCAATATACCAGATTATTAACGTGTTCCTTCTGTAAAACATAATCACGGAAGTCAAGAGCACCATTTATACAAGTAATATATAAGTTTGAACCTATAAGGAAGCATATTATGAGATAAAATAATTCATTCCTGTTTTGTAATTATTGTAACTTACCAAATAGTTTTACCTGTATAAATATATATTCCTAGAGCATATACTTATGTAATTTGTGATATAAATAATTAGTATATGGTAAACATACTAAGATAAATATATTAATAATACAGGGAGAGATAAAAGATAAACAATAATTATAATAAATAGAAGTTAGTTAAATAAAGAAAAACATAATATATAAGATGAAAAAGAAGAAGTAGAAAAGGGTGGTAATATCAATTATTCAGATTGAGTAGTAGTAAGGTCAGTAAAATCATCGTCGCTATCAATTTCTATATTATTATTCATATTCTCATCACCAATAATGTCTGCAATACCGTCTTCAATATTGTCATTATCTTCTTCCGTCGAATTTTGTAATTCAGAATCAGTGAGGAAGTTACTCAACATCTGAAACTGAGTATACCACCATTCTTCAGCGTCATCCAGCTTTCTGTTTAGTAATAAAACCTCGCCTTCTTCTTGAAAAGATTTCGTTTGTTTTTCATTTAGCATGTTAAGTGCAGATTTCAATAAATGAACTGCCTTAGCACCGAAATCAAGTACCGATTTTGCTTCATTCTAAGTATAAAAATAATAACAACAGAGTATGTATATTATACGTCGTATTATGTTTAGTTACATACGTACTTTAGCTATATACTATATATATTCAATAACAATATATTGCTTACTACCTTAAGAATTGTCAGCTCTTCATCGGCTCGTTGGTAATTATGATATTGCTCAAAAGGATATATTTCATGATGAAAAACATTACATTCCATGCGGAATGCACTGTTTTCCGCCAATATATCAGCAACCTTCAAGTGCTCTGTAGCTAAATAAAATATTTTTTTATATTGAAACAAATAAATAAGCCGTTATTAATCAACGATAACCATTATAAGTTTTCTTGGTTTGATCTGCGATCCTAATTATTTTATGTGTTATAAAGGTTTATACCTTCACCACGGATATCGTTATAAAGTTTCAATTCCCTTTCTACTCTTGCACGTGCAGTTTTTAGCTGTTTACTATATTGCTCAGCTCGTTGTATACCTAAATGGATAATAGAAAAAAATTAATACTTTTATAGTTACAATATCAAAAGATAAATTATGTGGTCTTGTATAATATGCCAATTTTTTGAACATGCAAAATCTCAAGAGTCCAGTCATATTTTGCAACGGCCTGTCTAAGCTTCTCCTTTGCTTGATTATAAATACCGAGTTGAGGGATAGGATGGGACCTTTTCTCCTCTTTGAACTCTTTCCATAGTTCTCCTAAGCGATCCATATTATAATGCTCGAGTTTCTTGCTTGCTTCTTCTTTAATGATAGCGGCACGAGCATATTTTGCCTTTAAAGTTTTTCCTACATATAAGAACAAATATAAAATATACGAATAAAGACGTATTATATATATAAATATATTTTAAATATTATATAGCTGATAAAAAATATACCTATATTTGCGACTTTTTCATTTTTAAACGTATTAAATGCACAAGTCAAAGTAAGTTTACGGTGATTAGGACCTGCATATTTAGTTTGTGGAACGAATGGGTTAGTATAGGACCATAAACGCTCTAACCATTCCCCATTAGTCATTCCATAATTTGGAAGAAGCCGGGGGTGGAAATCTATCTGACATTGAGGCACATGATTATAAGCATGCCAGACAGAAACTGCCATTGGTATATCCTTCAACTCTGGAAGTGTCTACACGATAGGTACATTAATTGTTAACTTATTACATAGCAATTTATTTTACAAGTAGTTGAAGTAGTTTACCTGTTGTACCGAAGGCTTCAACTTGTATGAGACGTCATATAAGACTCCAATATTTGTACCATATCGTTCTTTAATTCGGTTTAAAATGCTAATGGGATAATCAAAACTTTGATTCAAAGTATCAGTGGTGCAGTATATAAGATAATAAAGTATAATAGTTACTGTTGTTGGACATAAACTTACGTTTCTCCAGTAGTCATACTGATAAAAAATAACGGAAACCCGTGCCGAGAACAAGTTGATCCGAAAACACCAGTCTCGTCCAATCCTCCTTTGATCTTTTTCTGTTGGCCGCTCAAAGCTTTAAAGGACGCACACGATTGTGTGGCTCGCTATATATATATATATATATATGTATATTCATAAATTCAAACGTCAAACTTAGGTTGAAGATTGGATAATATAAAGCAAAGCTTGATAAAAACATACCGAGTTTGTTTTTGTTTTTGATTTAATGGGCGTTGCAACCCAATAGTTTCTCAAATTATGATAATCCGGATTTAAAAGAGTATGACCAGAGTCATCTGGAACGTTTTTCAACCTGCGTAAGGAGAAATTGCCATCGAGAGCAACAAGTAATGGAGATGAATTTTCATCATGAGTCTATAAAAAATATATGCTTAGAATACAATCAAAATATTTGTATGAAACTGTAATAATAAACACGTACCTCAAACATGCACGCAGGACAAATGTCACTGGGAATGAGATCATAACTTTGTTCAAGGTGGTGCTCAATAACCAATTTCATTTTTGAATATATTGGGAGAACTCTATTCAATTGTGTTTTAAATAATTTGGGAACCTGTAGCATGAAAAAAGACTTTTATTGCTTAGAAAACCTCCAAAGAATCTTTTTTTTATTGAGCTATTTATTACCGTGTGGGGGAATTCATTTTGAACAAGTTTGGCTATATTTGTTATTGCTTGACGCTGGATATACTGCTGACAAA
Organism: Circinella minor; assembly: GCA_016758965.1. NCBI lineage: Eukaryota > Fungi > Mucoromycota > Mucoromycetes > Mucorales > Lichtheimiaceae > Circinella > Circinella minor. The sequence continues at coordinate 15,312 of JAEPRB010000357.1, forward strand.
AATAAGTATCCATTACATCAATATGGATTGCTACTTCTGGCAGCTTTGGCGAACAAGGAAACATATGCAATTCCATAAGAACAATTGGCGGTGAAAAATTTTCACATATATTACATGACAAAACGGATATGTCGCGTTTGATGCCTTATGTAGAATTTTAGTATCTATCTTCTCTAATTTTTACGTTATAAGTGCATATATTATTATCTTCACTAACCACATTTAAATACACAGATAACTTTGTTAATATCCATGATGTCACAACTGCATTTTCGTGTCCCTATAAGATCTAATTTAGTTGTATCAACTGAATATAGACCAAGACCACGAAGATAAGCTTTCCAAAGATCAGGGAAAAGTTTCGCCTAATCATCGTTGCTACTACTCTTTGAACGAGGGACATGATATTGTTGGGATGAAGGAAGAGAATAGTGATTGTTAGGAGGGAAAGAATTGTTATTGCTTGATGCGCCATGTGGCTCATCTGTAATGGGTTCGTAATCAACGTAATCATCAAAAAAATCATAACCACTCTCTTCATTATACGAAGTAGAGGAAATGACTCTTTCATTTGAAAGTGGTGACGCTGATGTTGATGATGCTGATGTTGATGAAGTTGCATCTTGTCTCAAGGCAGCATGAAATTGTCATAATGGTGATCCTGATGAAGCTTTCATTTTTTCGTTTTAATTACTTTACGGCTTCTTTTGCCGGTAAGGACAGTGATACTAGATCTTGGAACATGTTTTGCGATCGAGCGCTTTCCTTTCATTTTAATTTGCGTAAAAGTTGAATAAGCAGAATGCACTTTTTATTATTATTATTATTAAAAGGAGTACTAAAAACTGTACAACAATGGCTTGTATTGCCTAAAACGAACATTTCTTGTGAATTCTTGTGAATTCCTGTGTTCCTAAAGCTTGTTTTTAAAAGTTTTTATCTATTTTGAGAACCTGTCGCGGAGCTTAGTTAGGTGCTTCAAACGATCGAACAAAATCGCGAGCACCAGTCTTTTGTAAAAATCTTTTCATAAATGTTGCCTCGAATGAATCTTTTTGGTTGGTGTCGATCTCCTTTAGATATCCATTGTATCTCTCAAACGAAAAGAGCCAGTAAGCATACAATGGTCCAAAATCCTCAATCATGACATCCAAATGCATATGAAGGTGCATATTCGGTGTGATTTCTTCTGCTCCATATAAACTTTCTACACCAGTACAGAATTGGTGGATTAAAGTGGCAGCTTCTTGAATCTCATCTATTGTAATAGACGGCTTAACCATTAATCGACATGCATCAACAAACTTCAGCCAGTTCTCCAAGTATCTTCGTTCAAGGTGACCATGAAGCACAACAGGCGAGTATACAATGCACCATGATTTCCAATCATCAGCAGTCATGTAAGAAAAACCTTGTCCACTTACAATTTTCCGCTTCAAGGAAACATAATCAGGAGGGAGAAGAATACCATCTGTGAGTACTTGCATGTGTTGTAAGTCGGTATCCGTAATAAAACCTCTACTGAGCCAGACTTTGGTCATTCTTTTTGCTGTCCCAAGGAACAAATTATGCATTGGGTCGACGATAGTACAACGGACAGGATCAAAATATTGAAGTCTATGGAGCTCGGACCATCTTATACCATTTTGCCGCTCACGTTCCCGTCGTTCAGCCATTGTTTCAGCATGTCGCCATTGTTCAGCATGCTCCCGATTATCCTCCATTGTACGTGATATCCAGTTATCAATGTCAAACCCAGAGTAATCGAGGTTCGTTGTACCAGGGAAAACAGAAAACTGGCGATGGCATTTGTGGCAACCACAGCGACTTGCGTGCGAGGTAAAACCACTTACTTTCCGAGCAGCAGGTATGTCACAAGCAACATTCAACAAAGCCAATCGAACGCGAACCCCATCTGGATGTTCCGCTGTAACAATTCTTTTACCATTATACCATCCCAACAACTCATCAACCATAGGTCGAAGGTAATGATTTATATCGGAAGTACTTGCTTCTCGAGGACCAGGCATCACACCAACAAGGATGACATTTTCAGTTTTAAAACGTTCAGATCGTGGGAGGTTATTGACAGTCAGATAGATAGCACCACACGAGTATGTCGAATTTTCGAATGGACCAAACCAATCAACATTTAAAGTCAATAATAACTGTTGCAACTCTGCAACAAATTGATGGCCATCGCGATCAGCAAATTCTCTCCACATGTCACCATCAAAAACATCATAAAATGTATCAGCAACACGACTGCGACTTCGCCATTCCTCTATCTTTGCTTCAAAACTTGGCCGCATGAATAACCTCGTTATACTAGAAGATAAAGGCTGGTACGAATATTCCTTTACGGGTTTCCAGTGATTACCAATTGTTCTGAACAGCACATTTTGACATGAGTTAGGATAACGGATATCGTCGTTGGTGCACGTCCTTGGACAGTTTGGATCGGCGAGGAGAAATAAGCTGTGACATCGTGGACAAGAAACATATTTACGTAATGAATCTGTTAAAGTAGAGAAGCCAGTAATACGACGCAAAGTTGCAAGTGAAGTGGGAATGCTGGCCGTTGGGTATATATCTTGAAGAAGAACAATACAAAAGTTGATGATGATACTTGACAAGTGCTCGGAAACAAAATGAAGTTGGAATAGCACAAGGAAGATCACAACGAGAATTAGTGGGTGCTGATATGTGTATATTTCTGGTGTAGTTGCCGGTAGAGGATCAAGGTAAGTGCCTTTTTTAGTTATAGTTGTAAATATTATTCGGTTAGAATTTTACAATTTGATACAATAAAATTGCTATGTGTAAACCAACCTTGGTCATGATTTGCTACATCGTTTTCAATGTCTCCATCATTACCGAATTCGAGATCTTCGGCATTTATGACTTCATTGTCATTCAGCTCTCCATTGACAAACTCATCGTCGTCAACTGCAAATACCTCGTCTTCATTATTAAAAGGAACGAGGCGATGGCTTGAAACTGCATCTATAGTATGAAAAATAGTTAAATAACTTTTGTACACGACTGCTACAACTAAAATATTAACCCATACCAGGAGAAGGAGCAGGAGCAGGAGCATCATCGATTATAAAATCGCCTATATCTATATCCATATTGGCATCTGGAGATAAGGATATAGGTGATCCAGTTTCACTTTGGGTATTAGCTTCAATATTAGCTACGATGGCAGATACTATATGTATATATATATATAGATAAGTTATAAATTATTAACTAACACTCAAAAGAATATAGAATATATTAAAGCTACCATTATGTGAGAATCTATTAAATGTATATTCTCTTAAGGACCGGTCTTCATGATATTCTCGCACTCGTGCTGTCACCATTTGAAAACCATTATTGGTCAAACCACACTGCCGGCAAAAACATGCAACTAAACGGTCATTGCGATTGTCCTCCATTCAGTCAAAAAAAAAGAAAGACAAGGAATTAAAAAATGGTAATGGTACTGATTCTCTCTTTTTATTTTGAATTTATACCATGCTCTTTTATATTACTTATAGCTCCTTATCCAATATTCCCTTTTGCTTTATATTGCATGCTTTAATATCATTAAAATATTAAATTAACTTGCTTTCTGAGTTTCCCTTTTCTTTATATCTTTAATTACCCAAAGTTGCATAATTTTCAATGGTTTATGGTAATACAATTAATTATCTAATAACAAATCATCTATTGTTTATAATAAAATTCAAAGATAAAAAAAAATCCCTCCCCCCTTCATTGAGTATATACAAGATTATTATATCATAATAGAAAATATGTAACAGATAATTATTTGTTTATAATAAAATGCAAAGAATAAAAAAATCAAAATAAATAAGTCCCCCCTTTCATTGAGAGTATTACACGATCTTTATATCATAAAAATAATATGTAACAAATAATTATTTGCTTATACATAATAAAATGCAAAGGAAAAAAATTCGAGTGCATACACAATTCTCATATTATACAAAAAAAAGTCAGGGGACTATCTATAAGCAATAAAAAAAAGGGGGATATATAAGTGTTATATTATCGATACAATAATTTTTGTGCATTAGTTTTTTTTTCACTTGCATGTTATAAAGTTTATTAAATATAAAAGGAAATCATCAAATACAAATACTATATATGGTTTCTGAATATACTTCAACGCGCGTATTTATTTATTCAATGATCCCAACATCATATTAGACAATTATTACACTGTCTTGCAACCGCGTAATAATCCATTTTTCGCGCAGTGCATATAGTTTAATATACGATTCTATTTATGAGTTAAATTCCTACTTTCTATCGTGTTTACTATTATGTAACATATTTTATTACAGTATATTATTTCTAATTTTTTTTCTTTCATGCTTTAGTTGCAAAGATTGGAGAAAAAATTTCAACAGAGAAAGTTGACAGAGAAAGATCCTTTGTTTCCAATAAATTAGATGAATTAGACAAGAAATTGCTAGTTCATTTAGAAAATGTACAAAGTGAATTCATTTCTCTTAAATCGGTTCAAAAAAAACAAAATATAATTGATAACTTTAACAAGTTGTTTAATAAAGAAAACTGCCTCGATATTCCCAGACTCAACAAAATAATTGCTCCATCAGTTGTAATTGGGTTGAAGGGTAGAAGCAAGAATACCAAGAGAGATAAAATTGGATTGGAAATTGTTGAAGATCAAATAAATAAAGAAACAAAGAAACAAAAAAAAGATAGTTCGCTACAGTAAGTTAGATATTGGATTGAGGATTTGCATTTGTTCCTAGTAGCATACTATTAATAATTTCTACTTTATTATAGATCCCAAAATATATCTTCACAGCATTCAGTACTTTCATCATCATCATCTCAATAGTAAAAAAACAACTACCACCAAAATAACATGTTTCTCAGAAGATATGGGTGTTGTGGATTCAAGCATTCCTAAAAAGCATATTGACTTGATATTTAATCCTAAAGGTGATGGTAATTGTGGGTTTCGTAGCTTAGCTTACGAAATCTATTCAAACCAAGACGAATGGAAGTCTATAAAACAAGAAATGTTGGATAATCTTACTGCAAATCAACATTTTTATTTAAAGCTATTTACCCAAGACAACTTCGATACTGCCAAAAATATTCTCATTTGTAGAGATGAAGAAGTATCAGTATCATTCTACTTTACTTTTCCTGAACACTGTAGAATAGCATGCGAAACTTTTCGCAGAACCATTGTATTTTTTTCCTCCCAAGGAAATAACATTACTTTCGTCCCCCTCTTAAACGAGCCAGTAAAAGTGCAGCCTGTTTTTTTACAATTATCAGGTTTGCATTTTTATTTGGTAAAAATCAAACAAGGAGCAAGATATTCCAAATATCTTCCTATACTGTATCCTGGCCATGAGGCATTATGTAAATCAAATATGATTGAAGATTACTCTCGCATCTATTTTTAAAACCATAGCTTTTTTTTTCTTATTTTTTATTATATTTTTTATTTTTATTTTTATTATCTTTTATATAAACTTTAGAATATTATCCTTTTATATTTAGATAAGCTATTATTATTTAACAATGTCTCTTTTATAAGATAGATTACTATATACATATTAAAAATATGCTTTAACAAATATGATTGTACAGTACAGTATAGTACATACTTAAAAATAGATACACATTATATGCAGAGCTACATAAAAAAAAATGAACAATCGTTGGATATTTTCTTGTTGATGAACATTAATTATTCAGTGTTTTGACTTGCATATTGGGGTTAAATATCTAATTGGGGTCAATCAGTATAATCTTTCTAAGAAAAAAGTACTAGTAACTGCTTTTTAATGATATACATATATAGGAACTTTACTTGAATACGACTGTCTCCCAATGACATTAAAAACATATATATTTAAAACAATATTTTCACATAACTAATTCTTAAACAAAACACTTAATACTTACTAGACATAATACTTTGTTATTATTATTATGTATATACATAAACTTAGTATTTTCTTTACCTCTTAACTAATTATTTTTTGTTTTTATGTAAAATAAAAAATAATATTGTAGTTAGATAGGTAACATTATTTGATATTTGATATTTGAAGAGATGAGCATAATAAGAGAATAATTATTTATATAAGATTATGTTATTGAAGGAACCAATATGTGCTGAATAATAAGAATGAATTGAATAATAAAAAGATTTATACTTGGATTAAAACATGGTAGTAGAATAATTGTACAGTTTCATTAACAATAAGTAGCGTAACTTTGAAAAATCATTCATTCCTTCATTCTTATCAAACAGTTTTACTTTAGTTATTCGCTGTCATTATTATAGTTGAGTTTTCATTTAAATACACAGTGTATTAATCTACCAGGCAAGACTGCCGGGCAAGGATATTTTTTTTTTGGAGTGTGATATTTTTTTCTTTTCAGTTTTGGTGTGCACCAACTCACAAATTTCATTTGGTGACGTAGATTTCAATTTTCTACGTCATTAATTGAGATTTGGAGCGCGCCATTGGAGTGCGCCAAGTATTATCCCTGATTTCTTTTAGTTGACTGCGTCATTTTGATAAGTTTGTCTTTTTACTTTTGTCATTGCTTATTATTTGCTTTAACTTTTAAAATGGTTGGCTCCCCAAAATTCCCTCGCGATTGTGATAAAGAATATACACTAACTCCAGAAATACGAAATAAGTTTACCGAATTTAACTACATCTTGACAATGCCAGTTAGCCGCTTTTGCGATCTACAATACCACATTGGTTGCATTCCAGAGGAGGAATTGATGAAAGACAATCCTGAGGAAATATACAGCCATATTAAAGCCGTACTTTATAATATAATGGATAACAAAGGTCAATCGGTAGCGTTGCCTTCAAAGATCAATATGTTTATTCAAAAAGTATATAGCTATTTCTCACTTCGAAAAACAAGAGATCAATTTATCAAGGAATACAAACGTACGATGGACGAGAATGAGCCAAGAGTAAACAAAAGAAAAATTGCAAAGGAACGACAAGAAGCATATGAAAAGGCACAAAGACTTGGAAATGCGTTGACAATGAGAGGTCTTAATGAATTCCAAAATCAATATATTGATGGTGCAACAAGCTCAGCAGAAGAAGAAGAGGCGACCACGCAAGTCTCAGGAACAACAGAGGATGAAGCCACTCAAATCTCAATAGTAGAAACAACAACATGCACAACACCTACAAAAAAGGTAGCTTGAAAATATGAAATGCTAATTCATGCGATTAATTAATTTCTTTTTTCTTTCAGACTTGTACCTTAGATAAAAATCAAAAGAAATTCGTCATTTTTAATCCAGCTACATTCTTGACAGCACCACATAAACCGAAGATCCAATACATTGATAGAGAGAAAATCAGAGAATTCTGTGAAATTGGGATGGAGTTCTTAATTGATGACGATAATTATAAAAACGAGGAGGTAATGAATGAATACAGGAGTTTTGTTGCAGATCAAAATAAATTTGCTTCATTCGACTCTTTTCCCGGTGTTTCTGAATTTATTCAAGATGTATTAAGTACTGATGAAGAAGATTTCATCAGAACGCTTTGGAACCATGAAAAAAGACTTGAAGCTACTGGTACCACTCGGACAAAATACTTATTCGCCCCCGGATTTAAGAGTTGGGGTTTTGCTCTTCCCCCCTTCAAAACTGCCAATTTTATTAAAAGTCAGACACACGTCAGCGCAATAAATCTTTGTATTAAAGTCAGAACCAGCTAAGAAAAAAAAAAGAAAACTCTCAAAAAACCAAGTGTCAGTGGTATACATAAAGATGCTCATTAGCATAA
>JAEPRB010000358.1:0-31516 GCA_016758965.1 Circinella minor
TTTTTCTATTGATATCTGATATATTTTTTATTTCAAAAAGTATTATACAGCCTTGAATATCGTTGCTACCAGGCGCGAAGCGCCTTTTGGGGGTCAAAGGGGGGGAACCCCCCTTTGCGACGTGACCCGCTAAATGACCCGAAGCGAAGCGAAGGGGCTCATTTATCCGAGCGAAGCAAGGAAGGGTCGCTAGTAAAACATTATCTTTCAACTTATTTATTATCTTTTGTTCTATTCTTTTTCTAATTGGCTACGGTATTATCCGCTAAAATATATTACGACAATACCAAGCCAAATAAAATATAAGTAATAAAAGGAAAATAAAAGAATAAAGGATAATATAAAGATATCCCTTTTTATTTAATAAAATGATCCACTATTTATATATTTTCTAAAGCTACTCCAGATGTAATTAATATAATAATAATGTTACTGAGATGATAATGATAGTAATAATAATATTACTGCGAATGATAAGGGAATAGTAAAATGCTCATAATTAATATGAGTCATTGTATAAGAAAGTGCTGTGGTTATAATAAGGAATAAAGAGAGAGCCACAGTAAAAGAAGTATGATCAGTATTAAAAATAACCGATTAATAATTACAAGATGAAAATTAGTACTAGATATTTTAGCTATGACAATATCCTCTCCCTAGAATATTGTACATCCTCGGACAATACAGCAAGATTACTAGCAGCTTCAAGGTGGCGACGTTTAGCAGCACGGACAGCAGTTGGATCATACCACGGATCAACTAATTGGTTAGTTCCCATATGTATAGGACAGAGACGATCAGTATGCACCCAAGAGGAATAAGTATGTCCATTCAAATCTTGAAGTTGGTAGGTGTGATATTCCAAGTTAGCAGCAAGTACCTTGAATGGGCCTTTCCAGTTATACTCCAGACTGAGCTTGTTTTCATGACGCATCAGCACATAGTCATTAACAGAAAAAATTTGAGGTTTAAGTAGAGCATCCTATTTAGCTTTGTCAAGATTGGCATTAGCTTTTAACTTCTGTTCAGCAAGAATGCGAGCCTCCCGTAGTAAGCGACGTGCTTCTGAAACCTGGCCTTGAATAATTATAGGTTCATATAGTTCTTGTTTAGTAACTTGGATAAATGGTGGTAAAATCTCGCCTGGTAATTTTGGTTCAACACCATAGACCAAAAAATATAGGCTAAAACCATGAGTATGGTGCTTACAGACACGACAAGCAAAAACAGCAGGGTTGACAAACTGATCCCAACAATGTATTTGACGATGAGCAAATTTACGGAGCATCTACTTTAATATACCATTGGTACATTCTACCTTACTATTACTATGTGCGTGAAAGCTACTTGTAAGTGAATGGTTAGTTTTAAGACGTCCCAAATAATTGTTCAACACCTTAGACATAAAATTTGCACCTCTATCAGTCAAAATTTCAGTAGGACATGAGAATGGTAGCACAATTTCTTCATAAATAAAATTCGCAATTACTTCACCAGTAGCATCAGGAGCCGCGCGAGCGATGGTCCAATTGGTCGTATAGTCTACAGCAACAAGAAGCCAGCGATTACCAGACAAGGTAGTAGGTAGTTCGCCAATAAAATCCAGATGCCAATGAGAAAACACAGATGGAATATTCAATGGTTTCATAGGAGCATGGTGTGATTTTCGATTAGCATTGGCAGCAAGTTGACAGTGGGGACAAGCAGCTAGCCATTCTTGAATATCAGAATGCATGCCAGGCCACCACCATCGTTTGCACATTAATTCTTGAACAGTGAGTTGACCAGCATGGCTAACAGATTTATGGAAGTCTTGAACCAAATCAGCACAGTGGGCAAACAGCACATATCAAACTTCCTGGATGGTATTACCAACTTTTATTAACCGAAAAACTTGATCAGCACGAACGATGAATTTGTCCTTGTGTTTGGCTAAGAGATCCTTATAGGTAGGTGGCCAGTTTTCTTCAGCAAATGTATAGAATTTAGGCCAGTCGGATTCATCGATAGCCTTGACAGCATATAAAAATTCTGGTTCAAGAGATTTGTCAGCAGCAACACAGGTTGGACCATCCCTTCTTAATAAGACATCAGGTATATGATTGTCGCGGCCTGGTTTATATTGAATGTCAGGATCATATAGCTCAATTTCAGCAATCCAGCGGGTCAATCTTGGTGTAGGCTTAGTTTTAGAGCGGAAATATTTAAGTGGGTGGTGATCAGAGAAAACAGTATAATGGCGACCATTAATAAAGCAGTGCTAGGTCCATAGTGCATGTAAAATAGCCAATAATTCTCGCTCCTGAGTGGGATAATTCCTTTCTGCAGCTGAGAGTTTCTTGGATTCAAAAGCCAATGGGTGGAGTTGATCATCCTCACCTTTTTGTAATAGTACAGCACCAACAGCATAATCACTAGAGTCGGTCTCAATAAAATATGGTGCATGCGGATTAGATGGTACCAAAATGGGAGCAGCAGTCATGCGGTCCTTGAGCTGGTCAAAAGCCACTTGACAATCTTTTGTCCAAACAATTGCTCTTTTCTTCACTCCAGTTCCTTTTGTTAATTCTGTCAATGGTGCTGCCAACGAAGCAAACCCTTTAATAAAACGACGGTAATGTGACGCCAACCCAACAAATTGACGAACCTCTTGTACATTCGACGGAACTGGCCAGTCCTGAATTGCTTGTACCTTTTTCTTAGATGGCAAAATACCATGTGCCGAGACCTGGAAACCAACGAACTCCAATTCAGTTTTAAAAAGATCATACTTTTTTAAATTGGCAACAAGCTTTGCTTTATGTAAACGTTCAAGAACACAACGCAAATAACGATAATGATCTTCTTTGGTTTTACTATATATTAAAATACCATCAAGGTACACCATAGCAAACTTATCCACATAGTCACCCAACACTGAGTTCATGGTTTTTTGAAACACTGGAGGTGCATTCATTAGACCAAAGGGAAGAACGAGCCACTCAAATGAGCCATAACGCGTATTAAATAAACTTTTCGGAATGTCTTCTTTTCTGATTCGGATTTGATGATATCCACTTTTTAAATCAATACTGGAGTAATATTTGGCACCATGGAGTTGTTCGAGACATTCATCGATACGCGGCAGTGGATGCGACATGCGTTTTGTTATTCGATTAATTGCGCGGTAATCAATACATATGCGCATAGTACCATCTTTTTTTCAAACGAACAATACAAGTGCACCCTATGGTAATAAACTTAGGCGGATCAAACGTAAGTCAAGCAATTCACGAATTTGTTTGCGCAGTTCTGTCAATTCTAATGGACTCATTTTGTAGGGTGGTCGAGAAATTGGATCGGCATCGCCAGTATTAATGACATGTTCAACATCGCGATCAGGAGGTAACCCAGGCAGGGTATCTTGAAACACATCACGAAATTTCTTAACCAAGGCATTATTAGAGCTTTGTACTGGATTATCGGATTGAATATCACCAGGGTGAACATACCACAGAAACACATTATCAATTTCTTTATGGCGTTCTAGACGTTGGACTTGACGATGGGACAACAAATAAGTGAGATCAGGAATATCACGCTTGTGAGTAGGGCGAATAATATAATTACGATCATGCACAGTGATGCGCCATGTATCTAAATCCCAGTCAGGAATTGGTTAAACTGCTGTTTTAAGCCAATTGCGCTCAAGGATTAAATCAAATTTGGTGTCGAGAACATAAGCACCCATCATATGTTTATAACCTTGAGCATCCAATGGGAGTGTAACTTGTTTATTAATAGCCAATATATGTCCACCAGCAGTTTCGACTTCTCAGTCTGAGACTAATCGAGTGGGTAATCCAATAGTAATCTTGGGAGCAACATAAGATCTAGAAGCACCAGAATCAATCAAAACTTTAATGGGAGTACCATTACAAGACATCAAATACAGAGGTAATTCAGATTCTTTTATTGATAATAATGAGTTGAAATAATTTTTATCTTTATCTAATGTTTTTTGTAATTCTTGGGAATCATCATCATGACTATTAGATAAATCGATCAAGGGTTCTTCTGATATGGAAAGTGGATTGACATTGACAGACTTGGCGATATTAAGAGACGAATTTGGGGATGGCGTGGTGCGTGGCAGAACTCCCTTTAATTCTGACGTGCTTGGTCGTTTCCCTGGTTCCAACGGTATTGCTTGCCTTGACGACCACCTTGACGATCATAATTAAAAGAACGATTTGAATTTGTATGACGGGGGGAAGAACAAAAACGAGAAATATGACCCAGGCCACCACAATTGTAACATTCCTTGTTATTATCATTGTTACGCTGATTACCTTGCCACTGTTGGTTAGGTCTGCTATGACCAGTTGAGCGCCATTGTTCTGATCTTTGTGAGCGTATGGTATCCAAGTCCATAGGAGCAACATCATTAGTATGCAAATACTCAGGGACAAGTTGGGGTGGTGGTTGTTTGTGTGACCGAGAATATCCAAATTGTTCACCTAAGATAGTCTGACTATGTAGTTGAGCTGCTTCAACTGCTAATGCTAAACGCATCGCCTCATCTGTAGTTGAAGGAAAGCGGGTCATAACTTGGAGCCGAATGGTTGGAGTTAACCCACATTGAAAACGATCCATAGCTTCTTTATCTATCATAGAAGGAACCGATGACCAAGCTGCTTGAAATTGTGAAACAAAATTTGCAGCTGTACTAGTTTGAACCAATGCCGCCAATCTATCACGAGCCAATTGTAACCTGTTAGGAGGACTGAAGTTTGCCAAGAAGTATTGCTTGAAAACCTTCCATTCGTCACACGTTGGTTGTGTATTATCAAGGGTATCATGTTTTCCTTCCCTATAATTTTATTTAATATATCAAGCAATAAAATGTCTGTTATTATATTCGTAATTATATAGATATACATACCAAATCTTCGCTGATTTACGGCCTAACATAGTTTTTGCTTTTTTCTGGCTTTCAAGTTCTTGATGTTCTAATTCAATCAATTCCCTTTTCTTGCTGTTACTTTTCTAACTCTTGCCATCACCTCTTTTTGGGAGAGTTTTTGGCTGTTGCAGTCCCTCAAGATCCATAAAAAGATTATCATTGATTGCTTTTAAACGTTGTAGCAAGGTTTGACGTTGTTTTTGATGAGTATATTTGTAAAGCAAGGTATTAATACGTGTAAGTTCATCATTAATGTGGTCTTCAACATTAAATGGAATATAAGATTCTGTTATTGCAAGAACATTATCTGCATTATTTGTATTTGTATTTTCTACACTATTTAATTGAAATATAAGTATTAATGTCAAATATCCTAAAAGTGTTGTTCTAATTAAACTTACCTTCAAGTGCTGTTCTTTCTGTGTAAAGATGCCAACGTCTAGGAATTAGATTCAAGGGAATTGCTCCAGTGGCGGGTAGCATATAACAACATGGGATATTGTAATGAGCTTTAATAGCACATCTACAAATATTTGTTTTCAAAATATTTCGGTGCTTGAGCTCATCACAGATGGCATAGAATGCAAATTTGGATATATTACGCTCCAAATTTATCAAGCGTTCTTTTTGTAATTCAGGAATATATGGATTAACAGTAAAGTATTCTTTATCATGCTGCTGTTTCCATGCCACATTCTATTATTGGTTCATAGAAAAAATATAAGTAAGATGTATGAGTAGATCGTGTTTAAGTTTTATACATACTTTCAATCTATAGTGTTCATCAATTTGCTCAAAAACAGAGGATAAATTCCCACTTGATGATTGGATCGACCTTTTTAGATCAGCATGTGCCTCTTCCACACAGTTTGTACTGTTATTGCCAAAATGGACTATATTTGCAATATCACATCCGACCCATTTTTCACAAAATTCTAGTTTTCTATTTTGTTTTATTCGATGTATAAAGGGTCAGTTAATTATTGTAACTAATAAATATATCTTATCATGGTTTACTTTTTTAAATATTTAATGACTTCAGCTAGATTTTTGGCTTTTTGAGCTACATCATTATATTTGGCCAATGCTTTAGCCTCAAACTTTTCATCTGGAATCACACACATATTTTCAAGTTCGTCATTGTATTGGTCAGTCATTAAAAAGTTAACTGCTTTTTCAAGCTCTTGGTAATCATCCTTTACATCAAAAAGTTTTTGCAACTTTGTTCTGAAATTACGACGCAGGTGGACTTTGCATAACAATTTTTTCGAGTTAGGAAAAACTTTATCCAAGGCTTTTACCAATGCACCTTCACTATCAGTAACAAAGGTTTCTAGATATGCAGACTGATTTGATGGCCAAACAATATTTTGAAGACACTGGATAACCCATTTGTAAGTTTCATTTGTTTCTTGAGAAACCCATCCACCAGCAATACAAAATGTTTTTAAATGTGGATAACCAATATTACTAGTGCCAACAACATTTACAAAAGGCAAACGGTGCTTATTTGTCTTGTAAGTCGCATCCAAAACAACTGTCTCAGGGAACTTGCGAGCTAAAGCAATACCTGACTAATGTGCAAAAAAAAGAGAAAGTAAGAACTGCTTTTCCCCTTCTTTTTTTGACTGAAAATCCACTTCGTAGCCCTTCTCTTCTAATTTTTTGATCAAGTTGAACATTGTATGTTGTGGATCATTGTTAAACACGGTTTGACGCAAGTTTGTCACATCTTTCGGATTAATGATCTTTCCTTTACTGGCAAGAAATGACAAGATCGAATTATTTGTTGCATGACTTTTGATCATGTTTATAACAATAGCTTCTTCTTCTGTGTTGAGACGACATGCCATGGAGTATGATGATATTTCTTGTGCACATTTGTGATTATGGTCTCTATTAAAGAATGACACAATACGCCACTGCTGACTATGTACATTCAATGGTCGAAGAACCATATTGAATGGGCATCCAAAACGTTGTGAGGTTGCTTCTCAGTGCTTCGTTCCCTCTGAATCCATAGGTTCAAGAACTTCACCATTATCATTGGCAACAAATCTTTTTGACTTTGAGTTTTTTTGTTCATATTCATGAACGTCGTTATTGACAGGTTTACCATAATGTTTGCAAGCAAGAACCATTTTTCTTTTTTTACTTGGGAGGTCGCTTCTGGCGGTGTATAAGGCGATTCCATTTTTTTTACCTCATTCAAAACAGGCATCTCTGGCAGCATTGTAATCATGCCATGTTTCTTGGAGTTCATTAGGGATTGAGTTAGAAGATTTCGACATTGGTATAAATGACAGTTTTTTTTAAAAAGAAGATATTTTTTCTGCAAGAGAAGTATTATATAATGTATTCATATTTCTCTTTATATATATATATATGACTTATATGTTACAGTAAGGTAGATCGCCATTAATATTGTCCTTATTCATATCATTTTGCTGTTATTTACTTTCTATATATGCTATCATATACGACATATCTACGTTTTAGTATATAAATTTTCATTTGGTGATAATTAATTAAAAATCGTTTGCATTGATTAAATTCAACTTTTTATTTATGCAAAGGGGGGGTGCAAGATTTTTTTTTTATGTAGAAGAGGGGGGTGCAAATAGACAAGCCCCTTTTTTTTCATTTTTTTTTAGAATTGTCAGAAATCGGCAGGCACGAATCTATTGGATCAACAGACGACATCTACAAACTGTTTATAATATTATAGGAAAATAAAAAGAGAACTTAATTCTGTATAACAGATGCTAATGAGAAAAAAAAGACATTGTTAATTAGTAGATTAAAAAATTATAAAAAGCCTTTTTTTTTATTATAAAAGCAATAATATATAACAAAGACGAACTCATCTCAAGACATCTGTTTAACCATCTTGTTCATTTAACATTTAAAATACATATAAAAAAGTATAGAAAGGTTGGTAAAAAAAGTTTCGGTGGAATTTAGAGGAAGTTAAGGTTTTTATATAGTCTTTTTTTTATTATGATTACAGTTTTCAACTTATAAAGAATAAACTCGCGTTTTTTACTATTACTTTTTTGTTTTATTATATAAAAAAACAATAATACCTTGCTATTACTACCACAGAAACTACCACAGAAACTACCACAGAACATCAAACACACAACGTTATTACTATCTTTATCCTACATCATCCTGTATATTAGCTATTTTTTTTCATCCAGCTGTTTATTTTATTATTAATATTATTTTTCCTATATGTTATCTAGTCTGTTAAAACAATTCATATCTACTGTAGCCTATTTTTATATATTATAAATAATAACTTATAGTAATATTATATATAGCTTGATTCACTAAATAATTGTAACAACTACCTAATAAATTTGCGGTTATTTTATTGTGCACCAGATATATGACTTTTCATATCAATAGTATAGTAAATAAAAAGGTAAGTTGATGATGTTGTAGTGGTAAATGATTATTTGTATGCTCGACAAATAAAATAATTAATCGTGTTACTCGTTATCACTGTGCACTATTTCATCCTTGAATTCAAGGAGCAACAGCCAGAACAGGTTATTAGGATTTGAAACAGCGACTAAATTTTATTTTTGAAAATTTCAAGGATCAAAGGATTAAATTCAAGGATGAATCCTTTGGAAGCGGCAGGTGAAATCTTCTCAACCAAATTAAAGGATCAAAGGATTAAATTCAAGGATGGATCATTTGAAAAGCAATAGCTGAAACTTTTTCAATCAAATTAAAGGATTATATTCATGGATTAATTCCCTAAATGAACTTTGGCATTATATTTATATATATTTATAAAAAAAAAGCATAAAAAATACAGTATTCAGAAAAACAGTGAGGGGGTTTTTAAGTAAAAAAAAAAAAGAAATAAAATTAAGGTTGATTTGAAGACAATAATATAAAATTCTAATATTTATTTTCTTCTTGCTAATTGACATAATTCAACAACCAACATTTTTTCCTCTTTTTCTGTTGGGACTCAACGTCCTTTGCTTGGTGGTATTTTTTTTTAGACAATGCCTTTTTTATACTATGTAAAGTAAATATTATTAGACAATAAAATGTGATATAAAAACTCTTTTATGTACTATTATATTTATATACCTTTCAATCAGGTTCCTGTCGTACTGACTATTAGATTCTTTGTTATTAGATTCACTTCTTCTCCAAACAAGGATATCAAAAAGAATATACATTAAGTCGCGTTGTTTCTATTCATAAAAATACATAAGTGAGAAAAAAAATAGAAAAATGAATAAACTTGTACAGCTGTATAATATAATGATACATTAAGACGTTTACCTGCCTTGCATACTGATGTTTGTTTCCCCAGCAGTATGACAACAAATATCTTGCTGCCCAACTGTCATGACAACGATTCAAATATATTTTAAGTTGTACACAACTTTCTTGAAATGCTATAATAGCTCGGTCTTGTGTGCTTGAAATTATCATTGACCAGGGTGTCATAAATGTATATTCTCCTTCTTCAACGATTTGATTCATTATTTTTTGTAGCTGCAGATTCATATTAAATAAAGGCTGTTCGGCTGCAATTGTATCATGCGAAAAAAAGACACCAGTTATCCAGTTCAAAATAACTTTCATTGATAAATCGATGGCTACCTTTTTGTTATTTTCATTTATTCGTACAATCTACCAATAGTACCACGTTGGGTATCCTGTTTTTTTGGCAGAACCAATTGTCATTTTTAACGTTATTTTTCATCATACATTTTTTTTTTGTAATATTTTTTTTTGATATATTGTTATACCTTTTGACTTATTATTGATAATGTTGTTAAACTGGAGTCTTGACCTTGTTTTACCAATTGTTTAACCTCTTTAAGAGTTATGTTCACTTCATCTATTTTTTCTTCAAGTTCTTTGTTTTTTCTTTTCAAGTCTTTTATTTCATCTTCTGTACGATATTGACTTTCTTCGATGGATGTTGTCGTCCTCTGTGTTTGTTGAATAAGTTGATACGTCGCCTTTGACGCTGTCATTTTATTGGAATCAATTGAGGTTAAAGTTTTTTTAGTAGAATTTGACGCCTGACTTTTGTTAGTCATCGTTAATGAAAAAAAATGTTATGAAGAAAATAGAAAGATGGTTTGTAGTTAAAAAAAGAATCTACACATATCCATGTCTTTCGTTTGTATAAATAGAAGAAATAACAGGAAATCTATATTTTGAACCAGTACGTATATATAAAATCCTGTTTAGAAAAAATGAGACTGTAGGCTGTTTTATGCAAGTGATATGTGAAACTTTTTTTCAAAATATAGTATAATTTTTTTTTTTTTTTTTTGTATTTTGATACACTTTTCTTTGTTATATCTTAACACAGCCTACGTATAAAAGATGTCAAGCCTACAAAAAAGGAGTGGAGAGCAAGAAGAAGGAAATGAAGACGATCGTAAAAGAGTACGAGGTGATGATTTTGATAGTGATTTGTTTAAAAAATGTCCATGGTGTGTACAATTGATTGCAAATAAATGGTACCAGCAACACCTTTTAAATTGTCGATATAATCCAAATTTATTTACTATGCTCAATTCCAGCAGCAACCCAACATTTCAAGGCAACCGGTAAGAAACGTAGATATCATGCAAATGCATTAATTTAAACTTGAAGACTAATGAATCAGCACTCGAAATAATGATCCTAGTAATCAATCATTTTCAATACAACCAAGAATTACAGCGGGATCTTCAAGTAATACTGAAAATCAATAAGGTATACAAAGAGATACCTAATAGAAAAATAAATAAGATGAGTATATTTAAAATATGGCAGTATATGTTACTCACGCGTGTTAAAACTATAGAAACTGGACAAAATACACCACTTAAGTTTGACTTTAACGCAAAAAGTGTATTGACAGATGATATACTTAGACTTAGTGTAATGTTAAAAAGAATTGTAAATCGTCGACGTTTAACAGATGTCGCATACAAAGAAATTACAGATTGGGGAAACGAGATCATATCTACTTTTGACAAAGGTACATATTTTTAAAATATGTTAGATACTCTGTAAACTATTGAAAACTCAAATCCAATAAACTTTTTTAGACCATGAATTCATCTATTCCCCACGAAGAACTAAACGATCCATGGCATCAAATATTTTTCCACTCAAACGACAACATTTTGATGTCTGCCCATCTGGTTGTAAGCTTTACTTGAAAGATGATATAAATGAGAAGTGTGATTTTTGTGAAGAACCCAGATATAAGTCGACAAGTGACAGTGGTGACTCAACTATAAGAAACCCAAGATCTACAATGCGAATGTTACTTGTTTCAGATCAGTTAGCCATGATGGTACACGATAATGAGACAAGAGAAGAGCTGATGTATCGCGATAGACATATAAAGAAAGGCTGAGTCATGGAGGATATATTTGATGGAGAGCTTTACCAACGCTTGAAGAATGAAGATGGGATTTTCGATAATGAGTTAGACATCGCTTTGGGTCTTTATGTAGATGGTTTTGATCTTTTTAATAATCGTCAACGTTCAATGACTATTTTTCATTTTGTGATATATAATTTTAACCCTTTGATTAGGTAAAGTAAATGACTTTTCTTTTATATTCTTTTGAAATCTATTTACTGATATGAAAATAATGCTTTATAGAAATGAAAATAGAAATATGATGCAAGTTGCTCTTGCAGGAGGCCCTAAGGCTCCGAGAAATATTGACAGCTTTCTAAAACCTATTGTAGATGATTTGAAAAATTTAGAAGAAAAAAGGATGGATGTTGAAATAAGCACATCATCCGGAAAAAAAGTTGTTTATGTTAAGGCCCATTTGATTTTCGCAACTGGTGATATGCAAGCTGTAAAGTATCTTGTTCACCATTCTGGTCCTTCCTCGTTTTTTGGTTGTCGTATCTGTTTAGTCAAGGGTGAACACAATGAAAAAGGAACCGGGATGTATTTTGTAGATCGCGATGGCTTATATAAAACATGGCGCGATAAAGACAGCTTCGTCAATGGGGATGATAGAGTAAATAAAATTACTACTAGTAATACGTTAAAGATTATACTAACTATGTAGCTCTTCTGCTTCCTTTATTGATTCTTAGAATGGATTAAAAGGATCCAATATGTTTGCACAATTAAAGTGTTTTCAAGGACCAGAGTTTTTTGGATTAGATGAAACGCACTTGTTTGGTCATGGTATTGTGAGTCAACTTTATGAATTGTTTAATGGAACAAAATACATTATGAATGGGAAAGAAAATCCGTTTGCTGCTGATATGGAAATAATTATGGAGGAAGTAAAAAGCTCTCGATATCAAATACCAACGTCATTTGATAGTAGTTAGAATAGGGCTAAAAGTTTAGTTCCAGCTGTCGACTGGATGGAATTTTTTTTATATGTGGTACCAACACTTGTTGTGTCAAGATTGAAAACAAAAGCGGCTAGAGAAGCCGTTATGTTGTTACCTAATCTTTTCTCCCCCCTTTTTTTTTTATTAATTTTATTATTATATATATTATCACCTTATAAATTATCAACATCAGTAATATCCCATTATTATAATTATTCAACAAATAAAGAAGTATTTATCATGAATATTGTGTTCCAATCAGACCGTACCAACTGTTAAAGATAATTAAGATAATTGCTACACGTACTTGTGAATGTTACCTAAACCAGTAAGGGGCACACGTACAAGTAATTGCAACATTTCCAAGTAATTGCAACATTTCAAAGTATTTGCAACACTTGCAAATAACTGTTACAAGTACAAGTTACTAATACTCAAGATTCAGTCAATTATCAACTTAGGATAGATAGATAGAAATTAGTATAAATAAGACATCTTTCTTCCTCAATTAAATCTTTAGTTCTACTAAGCTCTAATAAAATACTTAGTTCACTCACTCTTATTTTCTATTTCCACCCTACAATTGGGATTGATTTACTTTGTTGGTTATTAACTTAATCAAATTCTTTTATACTTAAATTTTTATAAGTTAATTATTATAACTTATGCTTTTTCCTTGAGTCATATACTCGGAATTATACTACTTTTATTCATTTTTCTAACACGATACGATAGAGAACGTATCATATGGTGCTCACTACAGGGGACGCTTTGAAACATTAAGATCATTCAACTCTTAATTCCCCATAAACACACTTTTAAACCTTATAAAGGGTCATTTTTCAAATCGACAAATCTTTAACAAATAAACCAAATTTTATTATCACAAATTTTTACCAACTACAAATTATCCACAACAAACCTTATAAAATTAATCTCACATACAAACAATTACATACCCTTATTTCTAAACAAAAATGACTATTTCCGATTCCGTTCACGCTCCTACCGATTCAGACTTGGGTTCTTATTCACCTGTGTTGGCATCCGGCACCGATTCATTGAGCTATAAGCCCAGGTTAATTGATTTCTGCGGTTATGAGGGTGAAGATTTTCGTCACTTCAGAGATACTCTTGAATCATATTTCGCAATTACCAATCAAAAAAATGCAGCAAGAAAAGCTAGTATTCTAAATGCGCAAGTCAGAAAGTATGCTCGTATTTTCTTACAAGGAAAGATCCATGCAACTCCCGCTCTTGGTATCGATTATGACGAATTAATTAAACTTTTAGAAGAAGAATACGCTACTGAAAATGTTATTGAATATTATAAAGATGCATTCGATCAACTGTTGCAAGGAGAGGATGAACCCCCTCGAATGTTCTTGGGTCGCATTCAGCAAGCAGCCGACTTGGCAGAACTATCCAATAAAGCAGGCGAAGCTCTAATTGAAGCAAAATTCAAATCAGGATTATTGCCACGTATAAAAAAACATTGTTATATGATGGAAGCAAAATCATTCAATGACTACAAACAATTTGCCTATGGTTTTTGGAGAGGACAACATGGTGTCGCATTATATCCGCAAGACAATCCGTTTATACCACAAAAAGCCGAAGAAAGAATTCCAACTGCTTGGGTAAATAGAAATGACCCATCCAAAGAAACTATCAAAAAAGCTCGTTTGCGTGCATTTCATCCACCTGACTTGAATACAAAATCTGGTTCTGATTCCCCATCCATCGATGTATTAACCAAGCAAATGCAAAATCTGGAATTATATCAACATGAATCCGATCCTACTCGTAACGATTATCAAAATAATTCTCCTTATGATTTAGAAAGGTTGCTGCGACGATTAATTCAAGAAGAAACAAAAAGAATTACCCAAACTACAAATCCTTACAATAACAGATGGGATCGTAATAATAACAGAAACCAATATAATAACAATGGTAATCGTAATAATCAATACCGACATAATAATCCTTACCAGTCCCATGGGAATAATAGGGGAAACGACAATCAATATCAAAATAATAATCCTTACCAGCCATACGGGAATAATAGGGGAAATGATAATCAACAAAACAGAAGGTTTGGAGAAAGTAGACCGGGAGAAAGCAGGTTCCGTAATAATGAAAATAATGAGCCAGCCTACCGAAAAACAAACCCTACGAGGCCAAACTCGCCTTCTGCTACTTTAGCCGTCATGGAAGAAAAGGATACTGTTTACGAAGAGATGCCGTTTGATTTCAATTTGATTAATCAGGAGTTCGAAGACGAATATATTTATGATAATGAAGAGGACTACAACACCAATGAATATTATGATATCAGAGATGATAATGATTATTATGACGATGACCTACAAATACACGAAGAAAATTTTGATGAGTTATATGCCGTCCAACAGCGTGCACCATTACCAAGAACTCGACAATTAAGACCTCGAAATGAAACAGGTAAGGTAAATAAAATAAACTCACAAAAGAAAGTAGATTTTGTAGACCCTCCAGTTCGTCGTAAGTCAAGAAAACAAAAACAAGCCACGCAACTCCAAGACAATCACATGAATTCCCAAACATACCAAGAGAGAAACGGTGCAGCATCGACTTTACAAAACGTTGAACCAACTACAATTCCCAACATCGAAAACTTACCATTACCACCTCCACCACTACCCACAACGGGTTTGGCATCTACCTTCGGAGAATCGAGTTTAAATAAAGCACAAAATATTACTGGAAACCAATGGACAGAGATACGAAATAACAATGATATGGATATTGACTCGCCTCCAAACGAAAAAGAAACAAAAAAGTTTAACAAAAAATTTTCACAACCCCCTTTAAACTCTTTCGACAAAACCAAAAATGTAACATTTACAAAACCCAAACAATCGGGTGCAGTTACACAAAAAGATAATAAAACTGCTATACAGAAAAATACCAAAAAAATGACAGACATAACAAAAAGTATTATAAGGAAGGAACCTTATAATGTCTCAACCGATATTTTAAACCGAACTGCTGATATCAGTTTTGGACAACTTTTACGTTTGGCTCCATCCCTTCGTCGTCAATTCTCTAGTACTTGTAAGACAGCTCGAACTCTTGCAGTTTTGGATGATTACCCAAAACACTTTCACCACACAACAGCTTTATACGCCATATTTACTTTATATACAACTCCTATACGTACCTTGATTGACAGTGGTGCCTCGAAAACTTGTATGTCACAGAAGTTAGCTCAGCAACTTAAATTAAAAATACATGAACCTTCATCAGCAGTTTTCATGTTAGAAAATGGTGATAGGCACGCTTCATTGGGTATTATCAATAATGTTCCATTAAAACCTAACGATACAGACCCTGTGCCGATATCAATTGAATTACTACCAACTTCACCAGCCGATATTATAATTGGAAACGATTGGCTCAAAATTGCTCGTGCAAAAATAGATTATCAAACCAGAAAATTGTGGATCAACCATGGAAAAATAAGATCAATTCCCATTTCTTATGAACGAAAAACAGAAGAATCATTAGGACCAAGATCAAATAGTAGCATATCAATAGATGATCAGGCGTCAGACTTATCTGAAGAAGAATCCAGTGAAGGATCCGAAACCGAATCTTTATCAGACGACAGTTCTACCGATTCCGATATTACAAGTCCTATATTGGAGGAAATGCTTGCTAACGAATATTGGTTTGAAGATGAACTCTATCCAATGATTGAAACTTCACATCCATTAGAATTAGATTTACACGAAGATATATTACAAGTCATAACTAGAGAAACAATAACAATAACAATATCTTCTTACCAAACATACGAAATTCCAGTTCCACATAAATGTAGATCTGCCAATACATTTATATTCGAATTAACGGCATCACTTCCAAATTTTATTGAAGTCTACTGTGGGATATTATACCCATCCGATTTGACATACCGCTTTACTATTATTAACATGTCCGAAAAAGAGGAATATATAATAAAACCTGGTATACTATTAGGAGAATTAATACCAATTACATCAGATACCCAAGGGTACGAACTATCGCAAGATGATGGAAAGCGCTTCCTCAATAATATTCCTCCCATACAGAAGCCTCTTTCAAAGTCCCAACTTGACCAAATAGAAGTTGGAGATCTAGAAAACAATTTGAAACAAGAATTTCTTACGCTTATAAGACAATATCAAAATATATTTGATTAGGATAAACAAACTATAGGGTGCACTAACAGAATCAGTCATGAAATCATAACAGAAGACGTTGCTCCTATCCGTCAGCGTCCTTATTGTATGAGTCCAATTGAACTTGAATATTTAAAAAAGGAATTAGACCGTTTTTGCAAGATGGGTATTATTCGACCTTCTTGTAGTCCTTGGGCCTCACCCATATTAATGGTTCAAAAAAAGAAATACAATAATAATCTCCAGGAAGATAAAGTCGTTAAAAACAACAATAACAAAGACAGCAACAACACTGATGATAATAACAATTACGATTATCGCCTAGTTATCGACTTTAGAAAACTCAATAAAATTACGCGTACTGATAATTATAACATTCCAAGAATCGATGAGCTTCTTGACTCCTTAGGATCTGCGTCCGTATTCTCAGCTCTCGACATGTCATCAGGCTTTTACAACATTCCTATGTCAGATAAACATAATTCAATAGAAAAAACATCTTTCTGCTCAAGGCTAGGCTCGTTCGAATTTTTAAAAATGCCTATGGGATTAACAAATGCACCTGCTACTTTTCAACGATTAGTAGATAATGCTTTTAGACCACTTATAAACAGATGTTTAGTAGCCTATATAGATGATCTCAACGTATACTCATCAGATCATAAGCAACATCTTCATGATCTCTCCAAAGTATTTGCCTGTATCAAATACACTGGACTTATTTTGAACCCTCGAAAATGTTCATTCTACAAAGAAAAACTTCATTTCCTTGGCTATATCATAACACCAGAAGACTTACAAACAGACCCTAAAAAAATCAAGAAAATTGCCAACTATCCCCGTCCACAAACAGTTACCCAAATTAGAAGTTTTATTGGCTTATGTTCATACTATAGAAGATTTATAAAAGGCTTCGCCGCAATTGCTCGCCTATTACATGATCAAATGAAGTCAGAATCAAAACGACCGCCTTGGGGACCTGAAACTACAAAAGCATTTGAATCCTTAAAAGCTGCATTATGCAGTAGTCCTATTCTGATCCGTCCGAACTTTGATAAGCCATTTACGGTTATATCAGATGCATCCCGCGATGGACTCGGGATCATTCTGGCGCAGCATGACCAAGATAATCGAGAACGTGTAATCCTTTATGCAAGCAGAGGATTATCACCCAACGAAAAAAATTATGGAATTTCCAAATTAGAATGTCTAGCAGTTATATGGGGAATAAAGACTCTGAGACCATATTTACTCGGAAAAAAATTTACAATTATTACTGATCATTCAGCCCTCAAAGGTTTACTTAATATACCTCGACCAGAAGGAATTATAGCAAGATGGATAACGATTCTATCCGAATACTCCTTTGAAATCAAATATAGACCAGGAAAAGCAAATAAAAATGCAGATTTTCTTAGTCGTCTTGGCTATTAGAAAACAATGTACTGACCAGCATTGAGGATGTCAATAAAAGCTTACAATACATCATCAGGCCATCCTGATAATTTTTTTCTTTTGAAATTTTTATATTATCTATCACTACATATTACGTATTTCCATATCACAAATCCTTTTTTTTAAAAATTATTTTTTACACATACATATTTGCAAAACATTCCATCGATCTACCAAACAAAAACAAAACAAAACAAAATCAACGAAAACACAACAACTTGGAACAAAACAACATAAACGATCACAAGTTATTTTTATATAGTACCACCTTTACTAACAGCAACACTTTACAAACAGCAACACTTTTACAAACAATAGCACTTTTACAAACAGTAACACAGACTAGCAACAAAACGATAAATAAACAACAACACTTGCATATAGTAACACTATATTAAATCATAGATCCCACAAAATCATCTTTACTACAATATTATTTAGAGACCTTAGAATACCCATCAGGTATTACTCGACAGCAACAGCGATATTTGGACACACAAAGCAAACATTATTTTGTGTATAATAATCGACTTTATCGAAGACACAAAGATAATAATCCGCGTCTAGTGTTAAATAAAGCGGAATCAGATAACGCTATTTGGACTTACCATTTTCATCCAATGGGTGGTCACTTTGCATTCCACAATACATATCATAAAATAGCTAGACGTTATTATTGGGAAAGCATGAAGCAAGACATACAGAATATTATTTCCCGATGTGATCGTTGTCAAAAACAGGGAAAATCTATTCTGAACGAATTATTACATCCTATACCTGTAAAACCAGAACCATGGTATCAAATCGTTATGGATATCAAACACTTTCGACCATCCCGGTCGGGTAACCGATATGTTATTGTCGCCATTGATTATTTTACAAAATGGGTAGAAGCAAAAGCCCTTCGATATGCAAATGCAACAGAAGTAGCCCTCTTTTTATATGAAGATGTAATTTGTCGACATGGATGTCCAGCTATTGTAATTAATGATAATGGACTGCCTTTTGCAAACAAATTGGTTGAAGAAGTCTGTAATCAATTTTCCATAGAATGGCGCAGGGGAAGTCCCTACAGAAGCCAAACTCAAGGTCTAGTAGAGCGTTTCAACAGAAGTCTTGGACAGATGCTTAAGAAAAGACCAAAACATGAAAAAGATGACTGGTGTTCATACCTTCCAGCTGCACTATTTGCATATCGTACCATAATACAAGAAACAACAAAACAAACGCCCTTCTATCTACTATACGGAAGAGAAGCATTAACTCCGTTTGATAGAATAACAGAAAAGACTAAAGAAGGCATAATCAATGAAAAGTGGTCTGATGATCAACTTGTTAACAAAATAAAAATGCAAATCGAACTACTTCAAAAAGTACGAAAAAAGGCAGATGCTTCAATAAAAGCATCTCAAAAAAATCAGAAAGCTATGATAGAGCGAAAAATATTAGGCAAGAAAAAACACTTGATGCAGCCGCCTTTCCACATAGGAGATATTGTACAAGTGTATAACAATGCAATTGAGACATCTTGGTCAGGAAAGTTGGAAGAAACTTGGCTAGGACCATACATAGTTCATAAAGCAAACCAAAGAAGTGGTTATCAATTGAAGACTCTCAAAGGTGTTATGTTAAATGGCATCACCCATGGAAATCGAATGCGTATATATAGACTACCAGACGTACAATTTCAACCATCATTATCTTCTTCAAAAAAAATGTCTGACCAATTAAATACATTAAACCAAGACTCCAACCTGGAACAATTACCATGGGATCCGACTATTGTTACTTCAGAGGAATTATATAAATTGTTACAAGATAATCCTTTCCCGATACGAGATATTGATGACGATTTTCTCTTATCTTTAATGGAAGGAGATACAGATAATCATCCGCAAGATCTTTCATTATCTCCCGAAACCATCCAATTATATCAAGAATATTCTAGATATGAAAACTACCGGAAAAACATTGCCCAACATCGAGCAAGATTAGCAGAAAAGTTAGTGGCGGATATAACTAACAAGAGGAACTTAAGAAACCTCTGTCACAGAAGAAGATCTGAAGGGCTAAAGGAAATTCTGGAAGCCAATAACCTCCCGCACAAACTAGTCACTAATAGTAATAATACTATTCGCCGTCTTTTCTCCAGATTATGGACATAAATATCATTATAATTTTTCTAAATTCATTATTATTTCCTTTGACTATATTATATTTATCCTTTTTTTTTCAGATTATAAATTCTTTTTCCTACATTTCAAAAAAAAAAAAAAAAAAAAAAAATTAATATACGTAATAATAATCATAATATACACATATTAGTATATGTAACTGAAGAAAAATAAACATATATATTATAAATAACAGTAAACAAATAATACAAAATCATTATCACAATTATCACAAAAATGATAATAGGATATAAAAGCTTTACTAAACTGACAATAACTGTACCTGCCATGACTTCATGCAGACATTGCCCAAAAAGAAGAAAATTGCTAACATTGCAAAAACATGTATCCGTTGCAAAAACATGTACTTGTTGCAAGAACCATTACTTCTAACAAAAATTATCCCTCTCAAAATCAAAGATGTTACAATATAAATACCCTCTTGAACACCTCGAAATTCTTATTATCAACCATTATAATACAATTTTATATTTCTCCTTCTTAAAATTATAAAATCATGTCCAACTCATCTACTACCTATTCACTCAGTAATCAATCCGTGTCTTCCGATAACACATCAGCAACTTCGATAAAAGAAGAAATGTCCAGCTGGGACACACCAGTAGAAAATGTATATCACCATGAGACTGTTTGGAATAACGAAAAAACATCCAATCTACCAATTCTTACAATCAATAACGGAGGCCATATGTTGTTCCGAACTTATGATCCTGAGTACCTCCCCCCAACAAAACAAGTATTACACAAGGAAAAAGTAGTTGAAAAATCATTTTTTTTTTATTGATTCAAGAATGTGTAACTGCACATTTGACAAGACAACAAGCACAGGAGGACTTGGAAACAGCCAGACGTCTACTTGCAAACCGGATCGCAGTGCGCCTAGTTTCCACATTATGGACACTCCCGGACGAATCTGCTAGATACAAGGCTATTCACGATTATATAAAGAAACATTTACACGATAACTACATTACGGCCGACACAAAATTGCACGCAATGGTTAATTCTTATTATAATACTCTGGTCTCTGCAGGGTTCCCACATCATCTCGTTCAACGGGACGTCGAACTTTAAAAAGTGCGGGGATATGTTACCTAATCTTTTCTCCCCCCTTTTTTTTTTTATTAATTTTTTTATTATATATATTATCACCTTATAAATTATCAACATCAGTAATATCCCATTATTATAATTATTCAACAAATAAAGAAGTATTTATCATGAATATTGTGTTCCAATCAGACCGTACCAACTGTTAAAGATAATTAAGATAATTGCTACACGTACTTGTGAATGTTACCTAAACCAGTAAGGGGCACACGTACAAGTAATTGCAACATTTCCAAGTAATTGCAACATTTCAAAGTATTTGCAACACTTGCAAATAACTGTTACAAGTACAAGTTACTAATACTCAAGATTCAGTCAATTATCAACTTAGGATAGATAGATAGAAATTAGTATAAATAAGACATCTTTCTTCCTCAATTAAATCTTTAGTTCTACTAAGCTCTAATAAAATACTTAGTTCACTCACTCTTATTTTCTATTTCCACCCTACAATTGGGATTGATTTACTTTGTTGGTTATTAACTTAATCAAATTCTTTTATACTTAAATTTTTATAAGTTAATTATTATAACTTATGCTTTTTCCTTGAGTCATATACTCGGAATTATACTACTTTTATTCATTTTTCTAACACGATACGATAGAGAACGTATCAATGTGCCTTGTTCGTACATATCAAACATCTCTTCAATATGAGATATCAGATGTAGAAATTGAGAATATGGAAGTGTAAGTTTACATCGTTTGTTTTCTAGAATACTTGTACTATAGTAAACTAGCTTTATACTCTAACATGGATATATAGGGATATCGAAATCTGGCATAACTATTTACGACTGTTAGTAGATGGGAAAAAAGACTCTGAAGGCAATTTTATTGAAGAACCAACTCTTTCAAACTCCATTTTTACAAGTAACCAGCACTATTTGTCTCATGTTCCAATGATGATAAGAAAAATGGGCCCATTGCGGTACTATAGTGCTCGTTGCATGGAGCGCATGATTGGAGTATACAAACAAAGAATCAAATCATTACGTTCACCTGGAAAAAACGCTTCTAATATACTTATGGATTTAGCTTCAGAACGCTATATGGATTCGACAATCGACAAAAGTAGTCAAGCAATAATCAATCAAAAGAAAAGATGTGCAGTTTTTTTCATTGAAGAAAGTGGTGAAGATGGATCAGAAATACGTGGCAAACTGAAAGTGGGCTGTGTTAATGCAAGCTCAACTACTATTGCAGGAGTAAATATGGACAAGCTTAAGTCTGCTTTTATATGTTATATAAGATGTAATAAAATTGAAGGACAACTGAATCCCAATTTCCAATATGGACCATTACTTTTTGACAATAGTAACACTTATAATAGTATTCTAGCACATAAGAGCGGTAATCATGCTGCTTACTATGTATCTATGGAGCTTGATGTTGATTTGTAAGTTTATTATTATTATAAGATAACTACCTAGTAAGATGGTAAATGACTGATTATTTACATATGCAAATGTGTAGAAATGCGAATGCTGGCCTCAATTCTGATATCATTCCTGCATTACTGTTATATTTTGGAAAAATATTTTTTTACATTGTACACGAACAAAATGGAATAACAAGAATACTTGCGGCAGTTGGTATATTTAAGACAGAGATTGATAAAACATCAGGATCTTTATATACAACTGGTCAAGATTTTGGAAACCCCACATTCCATATCGTTGATATTGATTCAATTATGAATTTCGCTGGTATATTAACTGGAAATTTCAACAGACATAAACGACATTATTGGATATGGACAAAAATGAAATCAACAAAAGATCATGGAATTACAAACCTTGTGGCCGGAGACCATAGTTTGTTATTAGAAACTACTTTTTAATCATTTGAGTTAACTATAAAATAAAATAAAAAGATGGTTGATTTATTTTTTCGTTATAGTGTTTAGCATGCTTTATTAATGTTTTTTTTTATTTTTTATTTTTATTTTTTTTGCTATCTTGTAGCATTGTTGTATGGTTTTTGAGGTATTAGAAAAATATTCTCTGGTTCTACATCGGGAATCGGCACAGAGCCCAAAAATGCCTCAATATACCCTGAGAGCCCTAACAAGGCTAGAAAGCTGAAACCCCACCTTCTGGAGGCATCCAAATATTCCTAGCCTTCCCAAATATTTTTAGCATCTCACTGAGACAAGAAATATTCGAGAAAAGCTATAAATATTTTAAAAAGGCTAGGAATATTCTAGGAATGATCAAAAGAGCTATTGCTCTATTAGCTATTTTTTCATATTTTTACGGCTGCTCAACATTATCAATAAATCATTATGTTATTTCACATCACTATATTTATTTCATTTTTATTTTAACTCATTGCTATTCATTACATTGTGATACTAATTATAATACAACTTGATCTTCCTGCTAAACTAGTACTTCGAACTTGCATACTCTTTCTTTTTCGTTCGTAGCATCATCAGTTACCTATTTCATCATGATCGTCTGGATTTATTTCATCGTCATAATTGCTAACATTTCCCCACAACTGGCAAGGTGTCGTTCCTCGATTCATCCTTCCTTAGTTCATCTTCAATATTGTTTTGGTGACATACTTTTCAACTTCGAGCCATTGGATATGTTGACCTAAATCTCCATCTTTGTTAAGCATGTCATGATACGCATTTTCCCAAGTGGTATCCCATCCAAACTTTTCAATATGTGCTTCCCCAGATGACATTGTTTGTAATGAAGAAGTAGAAGGATATTCATTTTGTTTGAAAGCTTCTAACTTCAATCGATAACAAATCTATATATAAATAGTCAGTATGTATTTTTCGTATAAAGTACAGGTGTAAGAATTTTGTGTTTTTTAAAGATGAAAACAAACGAGATTTGTAAAAATAAAAGTAAAAATAAGAAAAATAATTACCATCTGAGCAACAAGACAAATAGCTTCTCTTGGAATGATGGGAGGAACAGGGCTTAGCCTTGATTTGTTTCGTCCTTGGTTCAGAAGAGTATATCTTATACAGTCACTAATGCATTCATTAAAAAGGAATCTTCCACGAGAGTCATAATCAAACCGAGCAAATCTATTATGTTATAATATTTAATAATGTATATCATGCTCATCAATTACACAACGGTTTCGATTACCTATTGTCTTTTAATAGATACGCGTAAAGGTGTCCTTTTTGATTCGCACCAGTGCTGCATTCGGCAGGGAATCGATTCAATGGGAATGATTTTGTGGACAGCCAGTCACCTACTGCTGAGTGCAAAGATGTTCTCTTTTTACTAATAATATCCATAAACTACATCAAACAGTATTAGTGAGATTTCAAAACATAAAACACGTAAACTTACATCATCGACAAGGTCTTCATCAACCTCTCTAGAATCATCTGGAGGAAAACCCTTGACATCTAACACTATCCGCCGAGTCATTAACGAAGCATCTGGACGCGTAGGAAAAGCATCAATACGGTAACATGCTTGCTTTACTGCGTCTATAAACTCTTGGTAATGATCGGTCTTCTTTCTTATTGTTATGGGATCACCATAACTGTTGCTATCCCTATATATGCGTACACGTATATAAAACACTATTTGTTAACTAGTCAAAAAATCAATATTATTGACGTACTTGGAATATTTTAACTTTTTATTCTTATGTGCGCCCCCCGTCTTTTGTTGTGATTTAACTTGTGATCTGCTACTATTAATGTCACTTTCGTCTTCATATGATCTTTTATTAGTGCTTCGTCTCGGGTTTCGTTGCAGTTCTTCATCACTAATACTCTGTTCGCTTATTTCATTCTCGCTTTCGCTTTCTTGATCATGACTTCGAGTGACTTTATTTTTGTTCTTTGGAAACTGCTTTTGTAACATTTTGGAGACTATCAAATAGATTAGTTCAGAAATGCTTAAAAAAAGGGAGCCTAAATAGAATTCTTACATTTTGTAGAAGATTGTCTACATTCCATTATATCATAATCACTTTCAATACGACCTTTACTAGATCCAGTTGAGCTAGATCGTTTGTCGTGAATATTTGATTTAAACTTTGTCATTATTGAATAGAAAAATTGTGTTTATTGGAAGGAAAAAAAAGGAGCTGTTGCAGTAAGGCTGGACTGTGCGCGTATACACTTCAATCGCCGCTAGACTGAAGTAAAAAGAAAAAAACGCGACTTTATATTTTTCTGTAATAAAATGACAAAAATTCTTAATGGAAAATGCTGTCCAAAGGCTTCATCATGTGGAAGGTCAAAGGAATTTCCAACTTTACGCGCATTGAGGAATCATATACGTTCTTACCATCCAAATGAAACTATCCCGGCATTTGGAGGTGCACGAACATTCATTGAAGGTCACAACGCGAAAACGCGCAATACAGAAGAATACAATATAGGTGGACTATTTTTAAACCATGAAACAGCTAGTCCCGTAACCATCAACAACATCAATCCCTCGATGGACTATATCGATGATGATATTATGGAATATGACGATGAACCCCTTCCAAATACCGAAATTCTTAGGGAAGGTATAGTAAAAACATTTGTCTCACCATTATAAATGTGTACAGCTGAAGACTCACCATTATCATAGAACTCATCGGTGATCCACCAATATCCGAAGAATGGCAAGACAATGGAAGTGAAGAACAAACAAAGGAATTGTCTGAAAACGAGATGCAAATTGCCAAATTTGCTATGGATGCAATGCTTTCAACTCGTCACTATGCAATGTACGCTATACTATTTTTATTCTTGTAACACCATGCAGCAGATAATCAAGAATTTTTGTATATTGACAATGTTTATTAAATATATATATATATGTGTGTGTGGTAGTCTTGTCAAAATTATAGAGTCTATATCCATAAAAACGTACTTGGAAAATAGCCCTGTGCAAATAAGGTACAAAACTTTACAAGGTATCATGGACCATGTTACGAAAGCAAACAATAGTTTGGTATGTTATAATATTCAACAGGTTTGGGTATTGGATTGATATAGTTAAATGATAGTATACTTATATTCCACTAGGCATTGGAAACAGTGACCATTGATGTCTATAAAATTACCGATTTTCCAAAGGGTAAAGAACAAGAATTTCTGAAAATCATTCATGGACCTCCAATACTTGAGTTCCGGAATATCCACAAAGTTTGTGAAATGATTTTTAGCGACCCTATATTATGGAATGTTACACGTTTAAGCCCTTCAAAAGTTTTCCGCGGCAATGATCGTGTGTACAATGACATTTATAGTGGAGATTTTTGGATTGATTTACAAGTAAATAACCCTCTTTCTATCTTTTACCGAATTTTGGTTCTAACCATAATCATTATATATGTAGGAAAAGCTTCCACCGGGTATCATAGCATTAATGATTATGCTAGCATCTGATGAAACTCTAACTAGTAATAATCAGCGACAAAAGGCGTACCCGATGTATCTAAAGCTTGGTAATTATATTGCATATATTAGTGTCAAATTCCACTTAGTAATAACGGTCAATATCTATATGCTTTATTAGGCAATACAATGGGACAATTTCGTGATAAAGAGCAGTTTGGTGCTTCAAAACTATTAGCTTATTTACCAATTATATCACCTGGAAAACGCAAAGATGTTAATTCATGGTTTCCTATAGCTAAACGTGCCATCATCCATAAGTGTATTTCGCTCATTTTTGAACCATATAGTGAAGACAGGTAATTTATGTTGTTAATGGTTTTCTTAGTTTACTGAGTCAATAGTATATCTTAATAATAATTTGGTTATATTTGCACTTCTAGGTTTTACAATATTACTGGACCATATAATCGAATATACAGCTGCTATCCTGTATTAGCGACATATATGGCTGATTATCCTGAAATGTAAGTATATAGCTATAGGCTTAATAAATTGTGAAAAAAAATCAAAATTCTTTTTCTAATTTATATACAGGTGTCTATTGGCAGGAACTAAGCAATCGATAAAAACAGAACGCGCCTGCCCCTGTTGTGAAACGAAAACTGCTGATTTCCATTTATTATGCAGCTATCAAGATCCTGAAATTTTTCGCACCCCCCAAAGGATGATAGATCTATACAGGCATGGGAGATCACTTGTCAGGTTAAGACAAAAAGGACTGATGGAAGATATGTGTAAAGAATATTCCATCAATCTGGTAAAGGTAGGTTTTAAAGTCTCGCTTTATATTTGCAGCGTTATTTTTTTTTTTTTTTGGTTTCGCGTCATTTTCTTACTATTTAAGTGATTTTTCTAGAGTGGATTTTGGAAAGTAAAACCGATTGAGCGTTTCAATATACATCGTGTACTAGTCGCTGACGAAATGCATCAGCTTATGGGTGTGTATTCACATCTCTCGTTTTGTTGCGAGAAAATAATATTGGCGACGACAGATGAATATGACATTAATATTGGAACAGAGATCAAGAACAAAATAGCTGAACGGTATACGTATTTCGTTATCCTTGATGTGTATAACTAAAGTTCTGACAATAAACTTGGTTTTTAATAGGGCTGCCTCGCTACCTACATATAAACATCTGAGGCATTTCAAGAATGGAATTTTTGTCAGTGATCTCAAAAATCCTACCAATAGTGAATTAATGGACAATATGTGGGTACGGATATTTTGTGTACTCACAATTAATAATGTACATCATTTAACATGGTTATAAATAGATTTTCCTTATTTGTATTTATGACTACCTCCCAGAACAAGCAGTACTATGCGTTAGAAAGTTTATTGATTTTGTAATTCAAGCAACAGGCCGAGAATACAAAGAATTTGCACTGAAGGAACTGGATGAGACACTTTCTGATTATTATAAGTATAGCGCGATTTTTGAAAACGAATCTCCTGTAAGCTGTGTTTTTTATTATTATGAATTTAAATATAGCCATTTAATAACTATTTATTTTTATAGAGCCACATGCGATTTCCAAAAAATCATATGTTGTCTAAATATTCAAGTGATATCATGAAACATGGCTCAATTATGTGGTATTCAACCTGTCATTCTGAACGACAACACAAAAGAGATTGTAAACGACCCGCAAAACGCACCAATGGTCACAGCAATTACACTCAACAAGTAAGTGTTACTTGATTATATTGACGCAATGTTTTTTTTAATTTAATTACGAATAGGTTGTATTTTAATCAATTAACATGACAATAGATGGCGCGAACAATTCATTATTATGATGCCCTTCAACATGAAATGACTGAGGATTATGAAGCTATTCCCGAGCGATCAATGTATATCGATCCAGTACAACTACCTGACCCATCATATACTTTGTCTTCACGATTGCGCGGTTGCCACACGTTAAAGAGCATTAACAACAAAAAGCCATTTAATTTTGAAAATTTACTCAAATCATTTCTAGATACGTATGAAGAAGGCCATGAAGCAACTCAATATCGACGAAACATGCCATCCCTTAACATAAATGAAATTGAAGTATATCAAACATTGAATATTATTGATTATGAAACGGATGGACAAAAAGTTAGTGAAACAATTCGCACACATAAGGTATTTTATAATCGAGAACGTATGGATTATGTGATAATCCTCTATGACGACGATGTACAAGTATATGGATCTGTGGATATGTTTTTCCGAATTGTGTATAAGGGTGCCATCTTAGATTTATGTCTCGCTCAAATGTATATATCTATCGATCAAGAACATGTCACTGGATTAGAAATAGTACGACCAGCACTCAATTCAAATTACAATGGGATGTTTATTGCATATGTTCATCAGATCGATCGAGGAATATCAATTGTGAAAGATTTTAAATATGGTAAACGCTCAGGAAGTGATTTGCATTATCAGTATCTGGTAAATACTGATACCGATAGATTTTCTTTTATAAATTCGAAAGGAAGACTCAAAGTATTCCCTGATGAAATGTACCAGGGCTGGAAGACCGATATTTGTGCTCACGATAATGATGATGATGATGATGATAACTAAAACATATAAAAATATACTGCCTACATTAACTTGTGTATCATATAGCCAACAGAAATTAGTGACAAGAACTATGTGGAATGAACTTCATACATATGATGTCTTTATTATTTTAGGTTTATATACTCCGTCGTATATCTACATTGCACGTAATGAGAAAGGAGCCACAACTGATTATAAACTATGAATCACTTCATATTTGTACTTATTCACAAACAAACTCATAAAAAATTAGCCGTTGATTCATAAGATACATAGATTTGAAACCAGGCATAGACATTACCATTGTCAAAAGGCAGTGTCAAGTGAAAACGCCCTCATAATCTTATTAGCTAGATTTTATTTGTACAAATAAAAATTACATCTTAATAGAGCTATACTTGATTGATCTTTAGTAAAAATTTTAGCTTCTGTTTATTCAGATATAAAATAATATCAGGGAAAAAGATAAAAGTGGAGCATTTGCAAGTAGACATACAAATGTATTTATTGCCTTCCTTGCCTTCTGGAGACAATAGATATGCTAAGAATATTCGCAGTACCTTTTCATCCTTTTTCTAGAACGCAAATATTCAGTAAATATTGTATTATCTCTTCAAACCCATCACATGCCTTCCCAGTCTTTCTAGCCTTCCGGAGCTTGGAAAGGCTGTTCGAATGCTAGAAATATAAGAAAGCCTCTGTAGCAGCAGATTGCTTTCCCGATGTAGTTAAAGGATCAAAGGATGAAATTTAAGGATTGACTCTTGAAAGCAGCAATTAAATATTCTCTGGTTCTAGTTAAAGGATCAAAGGATGAAATTCAAGGATTAAGCCTTGAAAGTGGCAATTAAATATTCGCTGGTTCTAGTTAAAGGATCAAAGGATGAAATTCAAGGATTGACTCTTGAAAGCGGGAATTAAATATTCACTGGTTCTAGTTAAAGGATCAAAGGATGAAATTCAAGGATTGACTCTTGAAAGTATTTAAAGATCTGATCATCCTTTGTTCATCCTTGAAAATTAATTTTTCAAGGATGAAATTAGGCGCAGTGTATGTTGGATGGTAATAAAAAAAAACAACTGACAGTCTTGATCATTATATTGGATAATAATAAATAAAATAACTGACCATATTAATTGTTATGATGCTTGATGATAATAAAAAGAATAACTCATAATGTTGATCGTTATGTTAGATGATACTAGTAAAAACAATTAATAGTGTTGATGGTCATTATAATCAAACAGTATTCATGTTCATGATAATGATATATAGGGTGATAGTGCATATATATAAGAATAAAAAAAACAGGAGTTATTATATTGATAATAATTGCCTATAATAAATATCATAGATACACTATATTCCTTTTTTATTATTTAACACCCATTATCTTTTATATATACTGAAAATCCATTTATTAAATCAATAGAATGGATATATCACGAAACTACCTATATCTCCTACCAGCTAGCATATAATAAAACAAAAAAGTAATAGTAAAAAACGCGAGTTTATTCTTTATAAGTTGAAAACTGTAATCATAATAAAAAAAAGACTATATAAAAACCTTAACTTCCTTTAAATTCCACCGAAACTTTTTTTACCAACCTTTCTATACTTTTTTATACGTATTTTAAATGTTAAATGAACAAGATGGTTAAACAGATGTCTTGAGATGAGTTCGTCTTTGTTATATATTATTGCTTTTATAATAAAAAAAAATGTTTTTTATAATTTTTTAATCTACTAATTAACAATGTCTTTTTTTTTCTTATTAGCATCTGTTATACAGAATTAAGTTCTTTTTTTATTTTCCTGTAATATTATAAACAGTTTGTAGATGTCGTCTGTTGATCCATTAGTTTCGTGCCTGCCGATTTCTGACAATTGTAAAAAAAAAATGAAAAAAAAGGTTTTTGTTTTTTTTCCACTCACACAAAAATGCTACCTACTGTTGTATCCAACGTACAATGGCTTCATAATAACGGTAAGTTAATAATATACTAGCGACCCTTCCTTGCTTCGCTTCGGGTCATTTAGCGGTTCACGTCGCAAAGGGGGGTCCCCCCCTTTGACCCCCAAAAGGCGCTTCGCGCCTGGTAGCAACGATATTCAAGGCTGTATAATACTTCTTGAAATAAAAAATATATCAGAAGTCAATAGAAAAAAAATGAATTATTGTGTAGATAGTTTGAAAAAAATTATTGGATTAAATATTTATATAAAAAAAATTAAAGTGAGGTATTATAATGTTTTGAAAGTAATAATGGAATAATTTAATAAAAATGTG